>JAOEHY010014176.1:30943-56435 GCA_025447955.1 Psilopsiagon aurifrons | reverse complement strand
CCAGGTTGGACATAGCCTTGGGTGGCATGGTTTAGTGGGAGGTGTCCCTGCCCATGGCAGGGGGATTGGAACTGGATTATCTGAAAGTCCTTTCCAGTCCTAACTGTTCTATGAGTCTGTGGTTCCTTCATGAGCTCACTGTAGTGAGGTATTCTTATGCCCAAACGAGGGAGTTTCTATTAGTATAGGAGATGACATCACAGATAGTGTTAAGGATGGACCCTGGCTTTGCTTCTGCAGCTGAAAGTACTCACAGTAATTTCACAGTATATGCTCTGATTCACTGCAGTACTCATTTTCCAGCAGTTAAGTGTTCTCATACCCCTCTTGGGGTGAGGAGAGGTGAGGGTCCACCTGTGCCATCAGTCTGGTCAATCATTTTTATTGCCTCTTTTTTGTTTAGTTACATTCCTGTCTTTTGTCATCTTTTCTTTTACCCTGTCTTGTACTGAGGACAAATTCCTGATTAATATTTCCATGGATTTTGCAAATTGAAATTGACGTTGCTGTTAACATTACATGTCCCTGTGTAACCTGTCTGCCTGCAGGAAAGGTCTTGGGCCTGGATTTGGCTTGCTTCATGTGTACGTCTAGCTGTGAGTTAAATACATTGTTCCTTATGACACCCTTATAATTGTAATGTTATCTAACAGTGAATACTAAACCAATAGAAATCTAATGTTGGCTTTTTTTGTCACATTTGTTAAGAAACAAATAGATTTCGTCTCAAGAGTACAGACAGTTCTGTTATAAAGCCCTAAACATCTGTTAACTGCTCAGCTTCAGATAGAGCGGGAGTAGTTGCTGTTGTTGATGACTAAGAGATAACCAGGAAATAAAAGTTTAGGAGACTGGCTTGTTCAGTTTACCCATCCAGGCTGTGACCAGTCAATGAATGAAATATATTTAGTCCACAGTTTATTTCTCTCAAGACTCATGCCATAATGAATGGAGCAAGCTCAGGATGCCAAGCTGTCTATCTTCACACGAAGTATTTGTTTATAGTTAACTGCAGGTTATCCTTAGCATCATATGATTGTCTTCAGAAGCAGACGTGCTAGTGTGCTAACACAGCAGCTGTTTGAGCCGTAGACTGGTGGTTTCTATGATAAGTCTCTATGGAAGGCAGGAGAGATTTAGAAATAGTAGCAGACTTGTCAGAGTTTGGCCAATACAGAAACTGTTGCTAGGCTGGAGGCCAAAACAAGTCCAGTCAGGCCCTGACCCTCATTAGCAAAGCATTATGAAAATGCTTGACCTTTTTATGATGTTTATGCTCCTGCTGAGTAGGGTATTATATCGGTACTGGGTTTAGCATTGCAAACTTTGCATTTAAATAACAAGACGGGGCAGCTCTGCTGCAGTTAATCCACATATGCTCAAAACCATGTTTGTGATAACAAAGCATGGTAAGGAGTGCAGTAGCTGTAAAATGGAAGGTAGCTGTTGAGTGGGTCCTAATGCTGCATTCAGATAGCACATAGTTAATAATTTGAACTTGGATTGATACATTATCTCGATTTCCTTTCTGTTAGTGCTGTGGTATATGCTGACTGACTAAAAGCTGTGCTGTTTCCACTCCAGCTGTGTAAACAACAGTAGGCATCTTTCCTAGGCTACCTGTGTGACCTTTTAAAAAGCCCTTCGTTTTCATAGCTGTGGTCTTGGCAAAAGGGATTGGTGTAAAGGGCTTCATTTGCTAAGTGGGATGTCCCCCTGCTCCATTGGCCATAAACATTTGTTTGGCTAGGCAGTTGTTGGGTTTGTCACCTCTCTTCACTCCTGCTGTTCCCCGAATTGCACGTGTTTTGCTGTGGCATTATAACACACGTAAGTTTCTGTGCCTTACAGGATATGCTTTTACTGGGCTTTGGTGGCTTCCTGGAAGGTAGGGCTTGTGAGTACGTGGATATTGCTTTGCCATGCAGAGTACTTGCAGCCAGTGTTTTGAAGTGCTTGTTTCATAAGAATGACATCGTATGGAACACAGAGCAGCTCCCCTGAGTTGTGGCAAGGTCACTGGAACAGCAGCCATATAGAGATCTATATGTCCTGCCAGAGCACTTGTGCCTGTTACAGGGAGTTAAATGCTCATAATGCCACAGAAAATCTTATTTTATGCCCTTCTTCCCATTAGCTTGAACTCTGGCATTTTTGGCGAGGTCCTGCCTGTGGCTGTGTCGCTTGTAATATATGAGCCATGTATGTACGTATCCTGTAATTTATCCTTTGCCCTTTGTCAGCTAAGATATGTCCTTTCCAGGCTTGGCTGGCACATGATGGGCTCCCGCACCTGCAACAGTGCCGGCTTTACTTGGGTGGCACTTGAGTCTATGTTTGAAACAGAAGAGAAAGCAGGGAAGGATCCTTGCCACAATCCTCTTCCAGTCAGCACCAGAATTATGTTTGCTTCATCCTTTCCAGAGAGTTAAATCACTTTCCTTGTTTTCCATGTGGCATTTTGCACAGAGATATGAATTGTGTAGATGGATGCCCTGTGGTTCTGAGTTACTGGCTGGGCTTAAACCACTACAGTGAAGCTCCAGAGTTCATGAGTTTTAGGTGTATTGGGAAAGGTGGGAAAAAAGTATGCAGTTATCCACTGATGGCAGCAGTGTGGGTCAACTGAGTAAATGTGGGGCTTCCAGGCCCTTTCCTAGGTGACTGTAAGAATGTAAGGATTGGGTGCACAGCATTCTTCTTACCCAGTAAGTGAGCACAAGGAGAAGTTCAGCTGCCAGTTGAGTAAGGAGTTGCTGCGCAGTTCTTTTCTGTATAAGTAAAGGTGCTAAAAGACTGACTTCTGGGGAAGGTGATGTTTAGGAAAAGGTTCCTTGTAAGCTTTATAAGGACTAAAAAAACCTAATTTCTGGTCCTCAGTACTTTAATTTGACCGCCACATGGAGGAGGCGGTGAATGCCAGTCAGGAAAGTGTTGCACCGGCCTTTCTCTGAGTAGTGCTTCTGCAGAGACAGTATTGGAGGCTGAGGTGATGGTTGAAAAAGGAGCACCGGGGAAAGAAGCCCTCTTCAAAGGCTGCTGCAGTGCCTGAAGGGAGGTGAGTAATTGCAAATGATGTATCCTTTACACATGAGAAGAACTTCAGCAAGCTGCTGGCCCAGATGAAAAACTGCAAGCCAAGGGATAGAAGGCAGGTTCTTTTGGCACAGTGTTGTGCAAGTGGTTATCCAAGCTTTGAAGAACCAAATGGAAATGGAATATTAAAATTAATCCCTATTAACATGATGATAGAGTGTGACATTCTAATGATTAGATACACTCTTTCTTAAGAAAAAGGAGCATAATTCTGGCTGTGGTTCAGTCCAACTGGAAAGTAAACAGGTAGTGAAGAGGCAGGTGGCAAAATTCCATGTGGGATACTTGCTGCCATAATATCTGTGAAGCACTGGGAATAAAAGTTGAAAGAAGGTAAAGACTGGTGCTGTTAATTTGGAAGGAATGCTGGATAAAACTAAGCATTAAAAATAAAGGGTTAGAAAGAAGGATAAATAGAATACAGGGTGAATTATTGCAGTTTGCAGTGCTCAGCCAGCTTGGGCTCTCTGACACAGAAACGTAAGCCACTGCGAAAAGTAGCTCCCAGTAGTGCCTCTTTCTGGAAGCATACAAAGCCTGTGTTAGAAGAATGTGCAGTTCAGGTTATGTGGTGCCAGCTTTTTTATTTCCTTTTTCATTATGGAGGATTTCAAGGTGCTAAGTGCTTTTACATCTCCAATGTGAGTGACTTGGAATAAACTCAAACTGCCCACTAGTCTGTACCGTTCTGCTAACTTAAGTGTGTCTTCTTCCTCTTTAAATGTGTCAGAGATGCTCAGCAGCAGATGAGTCTTGTTTGTCATAAGCTGAAATAGTTACATGAGACAGGATAGATGAAGATGGAAGATGGGATGAGCACTGCTGCTACTGTGTGCTTTATGTTAAGTGGTTGGAAATAAGAAACTTTTGTCCCTGCTATATGAGTGGGCTGATCCTGATTGGCTCTTTGTATGGGTTCTGTAAGTTTTTGCAGCCTGTTGGAGACTGTCGGAGCTCACAAGTGGAAATCTGGGGCTATAGGTCTGAGTGTTTCTGAAGTAGTCACTGAAATTTTGTCGTGGTTAAAAAAATGTTCTTGCTTGTTGGGTTTCTTTTTTTTTGCCTCAAGGAAAAGTGCTAAGCCATTGAGATGTGCTTAAATATGGTTTCGTCTTAAAAGTCCATATGCTACAAATTGGAGATGTGAGATATTTACTCTTCCTCAGAGCAGTAGTCATGTAAATGTGTGGCTCACAGACATTCATCCTAAAGTTAGGCAACATAAGCATACTATCTTGGCTGTCATTTTATGTCGAATGTTTAATAGAAGTAGCATTTCTTGAGAAAACTAGAGCAGTCCAGAGTGGTGGCTGACGTTTTGATACTAAAGGTTGGGTGTTTGGAGATGCCAGAAATTCCATGGAAGAGGCCATTGCAGAGATCAGCAGTCTTCAGATGGTTCAGATGGCCTCTCTTTGTTTTTAAGTGATTGGGTAGTCTACAAAGAGAAAGATAATCTTCCATAAAAACACTGATTGGCCATTGGACCTCAGAGTGTTTCCATGGCTTTGCAGGATCTGTCCAACTTTGCCATATGCAAGTTATTTAGAGGAGGCAAGTATGACTTGATGGATAAATTGCTGCAGTGAGGTTTGGAAGACGTGCCTTTTGTTCATGACCATGTAGTGATTGTGGACAAACCTAAATGAGACCCTCAATCTCTCTACCTTGTGTTCTTAATCAAAAAAACAAGGTGCCTCAACCCACTTGAAGTTAGTAGCGAGAGAACTTGGCTATTGTTGTGATTGTTCTTTCCCTTGACTGGAAGCTCTCCAGACTCGGCTCAGGGTGTTTTTGCCTAAATTGGCAACTTGGAAGCATACACTTATTTTTTTAACTGTTATCCATTATATCTGAACTGAATCATGGTTGTATTCATGTCAGCTCAAATCCTTCAAAGCTGTTGTTGCTTCTCAGGTGAGTCACAACTTCCAATAAATTTATTTTTTGGGGGGGAATAGTTTTCTCTGTTTGGGTGCTGTTAGTCACAGTATCCTCCTTTGTATTTCTAGGCTACTGTTAACTGAATACTTTCTCTGAGAATAGTTTAGACAGCTTTAAGTGGAGCACAAGTCAAAGACCTTCCAAAATCATATTGTATAATTGTTTCTGCTCTAGACATCCTGTTTTGTCCCAGTTGCATGAACACCATTCTTGTATGAATGCTTCAGAAGTGGAAGGAGGGTGTATGGTCACCCATTTACTGCCGTCTTAGAGCCAATAAACGGTGGTTCTGTAGTGAGATAAGATTCCTTGATTTACTGAGTGTTGAAAAATGGAGATGAGCAGAAAGAGAAGGCGAGTGGCAGGGAAGGTACAAGCACTGACCATATAGTGATACTTCTCTGAATACTTTTCTAGTCTTCAGCAACTTGCAGTTTGGGATGGCTTGAGCCAGAAGTGATGTCTTTAATCAGTAATTCTGCCTTACACCCCACCCACTCCACCCCACCAGCAGTGGGTAGATTTTAATGACATTTTAATGAGACAATGTTGGAAGGAGGGTCAGAATGCTGTACAGGCATGAGTGCAATACTCTAGGGGCTAAACTGTTAGAAATGGGATGAAAACTAATATTTTATAGAGCAGCATCATGTACTTAAGGGGTAAATAAAACCCGATCCTCTGAGTCAGCAGTTTGTTTCTCTCCTTAGTGGTTTTACCAGTATTGACTGCCATCTGTTTCTTAGCCTTTATTATGCTATAGATATGTAAAGGGCAGGTGGCTATTTCAAAGAGGAGTTATCAGTAAAGATAGAAAAGGTACAGAAATTAACAGACTAAACTAGATGCCGGTACTGCCAGAAGAACAAAAGGATATAAAATGTCAGTGAATAGGTTTTAGGTTTAGAGTATAAGGTTTCTACTTGCTGGAGCAGTATTGGCTTTATAGTAATCTTTAATAGGATTAGTGGGGGCAAGAATCCGAACAGTTTAGACAGATCTTCATCGCTCTATGATAAGAAGTAGATGGTGCATTGCCTTAAGTAATGAGCTTAGTAGATTTGATAATTTGAAAGGTCCCTCATTCTCTCTGAATTTGAGTTGATTTGGGTTTTAGGCATCAGTGTGGTTTTTCCCTTCTCGTGGTCCCCCTGTGGATGGGACTGCTGGATGGCAATGATCTTGGTCCCTTAGTGACTTCTGCTTTGGTAAAGTATTCTAAATTGAGGAATCCAGTGATGAAGTTTTCAAGAATGAAAACATTAGTTTTCCCATTGAAAATCCCCAGTTCCCAGGCTGTTGTCACAAAGCAGATCTTCTCTATATCGTATTACTGACAGTTTATTTCTAGCTTAAAGGGTCATCTTTTTTGACACTTGCAGCCATTGGTAAATTGTTGTTGTCCTCTTGGTAGGTAGTAACGATCCACAGATACTTCTGGCGCAGAAGTTCAGTGCCGTCACTAATGGCTTCTGTGTCTAAATACGGGGATAGGTCTTTTGCACTGTGACACTGGTGCTTTTTTGTTTTCTTTAAAGGAAAGATTATTATTGGAGAAGAGTGATGATACCTGAGGTTTAATATCTGTAAAGTCCGATAGAAGAACTCTCTGGAGGCAGCTTCTGATAGCAAGTGGAATAACTTCCTTAGAAGCAGATGATTTGTTTTGGTGTGGGTTCGGAGGTAACTGTTGGCTCTCTGACCTGTCTCACTCTAGCAGAATTACTTGGTAAGTGGGGTTTGTTTTCTAATAAACTGTTTTGCTTTGCAGAGAAACTTCCTGTTCTTTCCACCCTGCTTTTGCCTTGAGTAAGATTTATGTCTTTCTCAAGGTAGAGATGAACAAAGGCAAACATTGGTCAGTACCAGAGCTCTGTGGGGTGATGAATTTGCAGACTGTTATGTGTATAAATTTTCACTGAAGTGGAACTGGACCATGACTCAGTAATGGTTCATATTGAACAGGAAATGGGGATATCGCTTTTTTGAACACAGGATCTTTGCTGTTAATAAAAAGAGTTGCCAAAATCAAACCCAAGGAAACTGCATTTCAGTTGGCAAACTGAAGTGTTTGTTAAGCAGTAACTGGTTTTGAGCTAGCAATTGTGGAAACTTTGCTGCTTGCCTTCAGCCAGCTAACAAGATGGATTTTGATTTGCACAGCCATCCATGACAGCAAAGAAATGGGGCAGTTTAGAAGCACAGCTTCTGCGAAAGGGAGTAATGTGGGGCTGAAATGCCAGGTTCACCCTGAGGTCTCTGGGGAAGCCAGGGCTTCCATTTATACTTTGGGATGTTAGAAGACTTCAAATTGATAGGCTTTGAACTTGGGGAATGCAAGCAACTTCTTAAGCAAAGCTGGGATTTGATGGGGCTCACAGTAAAGTGGACTAGTAGATGACTATTGCTCCCACAGCTGATAGTTTTTGTTGGTTATCAGTGTTTTGAAATGGTGGTTGTCCTGTTTGCCCTCACCTCAGCTGAGGTTTCTCCCATCACCTGAAGGGTGACCACTATTACCTGTGTTTTGGGCTCGGATGCAACTTCTAAGGAGATACAACTGGAAACGATGGTCAAAGAAGAGTTTGGCCTCATACCATGAGGTAAACTTAAGGTGGAATGTGCCATCTCCTCTTCATGTGCGTGGTCTGGCAGAGAGCTGTGTGCTGTTGATGGGGTGGGTGCTGTACTGGTTTCTGTAGCTGAGCACAGTCAGATGTGTAAATCCATGCTTCAGCTTTCAGTGGAATAGGTTACTGAAAGAAAAACAACCTCCAGCCAGCCTCGAGCAGTCAGGTCTGGTGCACAAGAGTTGCAGCCTGGAGTCTGGTCAATGAATGAGACAATTGTTCAATCCTCTGCCTTGAAGAGGTGACAATAAGAGGCCTGGCACCTCTCAGAGCATTGCATTGAGAAATCCAAAAAGGAACAACTTAGACCTCTCTGTTGTTTTCAAGGAATTTATATTCTTTTTCATAGTCCTTTAAAAGCCATCTACCATTGTAAGTGTGTTGATTTAAAAAGTAAATAGACAGTGGGATGGTTGCATCTTTAATCTTCTGGAATAAAGATACATCTTCAGTGGCTTGGCCTTTAGAAACTTCATTGACTAACCAATGTGCAGATTTAGTAGCAACATTTAATATTGCCCTCCAGGTCAGTGATATGCTCCACGACTGTTTTGTTTCAGTTAATTCCCAGAATAATGGTTGAATTACGGTTGTGTGGGATCTGCTCATAGATACTGAGTAGTTGGGGGCTTTTTGGTAGTTAACCAAATAACTATCTTTAACAAAACCAGCAATTTTATACTATATATTTCTGTGATAGAGTTGGAGCATACAGCATTCTTAGAAAACTCCTGGTACTACTTTTTGAAGTATGTATATATAAATATATATATACATCTCCTACTGGTGCATAATGTAGTTGTAATTTCTTGTCAGCTTCAGGAAGGTTGTAGTCTTCAAAGTGCATTTGAAGATGCCATTAGCGCTTCACTTTCAGCAGATGGTGTCTGGTGAAGAAAACCAAACCAAAACATAAACACACAAGTTTTAATGCTGTGAAATGAACATGCACCGCGGTTATTTTCCGGTGTTTCCAGGATGATGAGATGGGGTTTGAAATTCAGCGCTGCCGTCTGAAGGGATCTTACTGAAGGTGCTCTGTACATAGTTATGAGAGACTGTGTCTCATGTAGTGTTTGAGAGGATATTTAATTTTAGAAAGAAATGTTTAAGCTTTGTTGTGGAAACACTGCAGTCTCTTTGCTTGAGGTTTCTTCTAGGTCTTCCAGCATTTGTTAGTGTCTAATAGCTGCCTACTTTATGCAGTGTATTTGTATCATGCGAACCATTTGAATGACATTATTGAACTAGGCTGTAGTTTCACAATCACTCACATACCAAAACTATTGCAGGCATAATTAGTGGTGTGACTACAGCCTGCTGGTTTGGGGAGCTAATGTGAGTTAAATGCAACTTTTTGATGGGACTACGTGCCCATGGCAAAAACCCAATCCTAATTTCCATGCCCCACACCCTCGCTTGCATTACTGGCATTGATCAGTGGATGCTTGCTGTGCTGTTTCTGCTTGATAAGTCAGCAGCAGATACTCTGCTGCTTTTTGTCAGGTCATTTTTTTGCTGAGGTGTAAGACTCTTCTTTTGCCGAGTCTTTTATCATGCTAAATGCCAGTGCTGGCCTAAGGGACCGGCTCCTCCATGCGGGCTGGGCAGGCATTATTAATTTTAGGCTGCCAGGAACTGCAGCTTAAGTTGCTTTAACCTGGATTTGTTTTGTGCTCTGAGAATGGGCCTCCTCTCCTGGCTGAGACATTAGCCTGCTGTTGTCTCCAGTAGTGCTAAAGATAACAGTGGAGAGAAGTACTTGAGTTGCAACCCAGGTTTTTGATCTGTGTGTGTGTGTGCACTCACCTGCGTGACTTTTCCAGCTTTTGGCACCATCAGCAGGTGGGTTGGTGCCTGTGAGTACTGTAGAAGTTATGGAAGAAAAAGCAATCACATATGACAAACTTCCTTTTGTGCACCTGCAGTTAGCACTGTTGCCTGTTGTTTGCCCTACATCCAACTCCCCAGTCATCAGAGCAAAGCTCACAGGCTGGAATACAAGGCTAAACAAGGTTATGGGAATTTTTTTCCTCCTGTTGAGTTCATCTGGATGCGTCATGGTGCTTTTAAGCACAGAGTTGTAAACATTGCAATGTGCAGCAGATGTCCGCATCGTGGTATTAAGATGGTGAAGTTTGCCAGAAGCCTGCAGTGTGTAGCAGAGGAAGGCACAGGTTGTCACACAAAGTCTTGAGCCCCTTTTGGGTGCCTGAAGATTCCACTTACAAGTTTTTTCCAAAATAATCCCGAGTGATCCCTTCCATAAGATCATCTGGTGTTCAGCCCAGGTGCTCAGTGGATCCAGCAGCTTAATCCCCAGATTCAGAGCGATATGTAAGCTGGCACCACCTGGGAGAAGAGTTGTGCCCTTGGTAGGATTTCCTTTCGCAGAAGCTGTGGATACTCTTTCCAGTAGACTGTGTTGTCTGTGTGCAGTGATCTGATTCAGTGTTACTTTGCAGGGGTGGAAATCACATATGCTTTTTGGTTGTGCCAGCTCCCTTTAGGTTCTTTGTGTGCACTGGATTTAACTGGTGACCGGTGCCCAGGAGTTCTCCTGTTCGAGGTTTGGAACTGTCCTGGAAATGCCTGCTCTGAGTGAATGACATCCAACTTACCTGTTCAGCCTAAAGCCTCTGTACTTACTTCAAGTTGCCCCAGTCCCTCTGACCTGTATATTGTGAAGGTAGGTCTGAAAGTCTCCCTGGTTGCTTCACCAGTAAGGGCTGGGAACAGGAGGTTCAGTGAGCTCCTCTGCACTGCTGCTGCATCCCTGTATCCCTTCTTTACCTCGATCTGCAAGAGATCCTACTGTTTTTTCTGGTTGGTTTCCTGCTTTTGGTGTAGTTCAGTAACTTTGCAAGGTGCTACCTAAACATTTGTAGTTATTTATTTACTGTTTACTTGTGATCAGCCATGTGTTTTACAAGCTCTTCTCATTAGGCAAGCTTTCTGCCTTTAAAAGCTGACCTCTCTCTGATCCCCTCCTCAACTTCCCTATTCAGTCATGCAGGGTGAACTTCTACCATAAGAAGTTCATTGGGTTTCTCTTCTGTAATACTTCATGCCGTTTATATGTCCTTCCCATACGGGGCCATTCCCCACCTGACTGTTGTTTGCCATTCCTGTTGGAATTGCTCAGTAAGCTGGTAGTTTTGTACAGTATTAATTTGTCATCCTTCCACCAAGCCGTGGAGATGCTTGTTCCTTTGAGGTGTCAGGTGAGGCCAAGCATTTGGGCTTCCCATGTGTTGCGAAATTTTGAGCAGTTGTGTAAAGTGTTTGTAGGTTCCAAAACTTATTAGCATGCCGTCTGCTTGACTCTGGCATGATGAATGTGCATGCCTAGCAAGTTCTTCCTGTTCCCATCATGCCTAAATCCTTTCCCTCTGCATCACTGACTTCCGATCTCAGCCTCCCTCTTGCATGTGGAACTGGCAGCATTTGAGAAAAGAACACCATGAGAATCTCAAGTGTAAGTCTTCTCCCCAGTGACCAAAGTTTGCACTCCAGAGCATCCACCCTGTGTTTCCATACGCTACTGTTGCTACCATGGATCCCATGGACTACTCTTTTCTTTGCTGAATTGCCAAATAGTCAGTGTAGATATTGTGTGTTTGCTACCTTTGCATCTGATGGGCCATGTGCCAGCTGGTTGTTAGATGCCACAAATACAGCTGGCTGGGTGCCCAGTAAAGTCCTCTGATACCCCTAACTGCTTCTTCCTAGTCTTTGAGTCTGTCTGCTACCAGAAGGATCCGTAGTTCAACAGTATGCCGTAATACCGACTGGAGGGTGGGTTGTTTGTAAGAGATTAGCTCTGACCCAACTTATGTCTATGTGAACATTTGCAATGGCAAAAGACGTGATGAAGCATGGAACAGAAAACAGGTAGGCAACGTGAAAGCACCCTTTTCAGTGACATTGCTAGTTATAGTTTATGAAACTGTAGTGAGGTTCAAATGTGGTGGTGTGGTGTGTTTGAGTTAGGTTGGTTCCCTTGTAATGAAAGCATAACCCTGAGCTTGTCAGTCTTCAGATATAAAAAGTGCCTTTTTTGGAATCAAAATTACTTTATTGTAAACAGCATTCCTGTATCTGTGTGAACCTGTGTTTGGTAAGAGACAGAGCAGTATCCCAGATGAGGATCCACCTAGCCCTGTGAACTGTCTCCCAAGGTTGGCCAATGGCAGATACCACTGGAAGAGTATAAGCCCAGGGGAAGCCTGTAAAGGTGATGCTGTATCCACCAATGATTTTCTATACTAGAACTAGTGTCTTTGTGTTTAATAGTCGCCTAATTGTATGGTTGACAGCATGTGGTAACCAGTATACTTGCTCAGAAAATGCTTTGTTGTTTTGCTGTCTGAGAGTAACTCAAGCACGTCTGCTGCATGCTAAAAATTGAGGCCTCACTTAGATACCCTGGCTCTGTATTACTGCATCATTCTGTCACTATCTGCAGTTTGTCCCCCTTTCAAGGGGACCAGTGACTGGTCATCTGGCTTGTCATGCACACACTGCTCCAAATGCAGAGTGCTTTCCTTGTTCAAGGTTAGCAGAGTTATGTTTACATGATGACAGTTTTGTTCTGGTTTGTGCTTTGCCTCATCTGCTAAAGCAGAGATTCCTCAGAAAGCTCCTCATAGCTATATGGACTGGTCTAATGGAAGTTATTTTTCTTGACTTACTGCTGTTCCTTGTTGCTCAAGCTGTGCTGCAGCTCTTCTTGAGGGGTGCAGACGTAAGCAGTAGTCATCCTTGCCCTTTTTCACTGCCCCTTTTGCCTCTTCTTCTCTTACTAAGCTGATGTTCCTGCACAGTGAAACAGAGCAGAGAAGCTGGTTCTAAGTTCAACTGTCAGAAAGGAGAGATGCTTTTAACCAGATCAGCTGCCCAGTCGCACATTTGTTCCAGGACAGGGAGGCTGTCTGTGTGGGGATGGGAAGGTTGGGTGAGGCTGTTTTTATTTAAGCAACAGCTCTGAACTTCACTGTTACTCAACCATCTCTGCAGCCACTTGTGATTTAAGCGGTGGAAAGACACTGAGAGGTGATCTATTTCATTGGAAGTCATGGTATCTGTGTTTTATACCTATGCTACTGACAGAGGTCTGTCTCGAAAACATCTGATCAGACACAGCAGACATGACATTACCAGTGAGAACTCCCTGCTTTGGAATCATTTTTGTCAGTCCTAAAAGCACTGTCTTTAGTATGTCTTTTCTGGGACAAAAATACCAATTCCATTTGGCTCTAATTCCAGCACTGTATTTAGTCTGCCTTTGAACCTTTGTCTCACTGGTTAAATTACATGGCTAAGTTCTATACAAATAGTGCAATCTACAGTGCATTGATTTAATAGTAATTCTTGTGATCCAAAAGATTAATTTATTCCAGCTGTAGAGTTAGTGAAGTCTGAATTAGAGGGCAAATTCACATTCTGCTGAGGCTTGTTTTTTTAGCTTGCCTTGCAACATTATCATGAGCTGCTTGAAACCGGGACCAAAATAATCAAACACTTATTATAGTTCCAAAGTTAGGCATTTAAAAACTCTTCAGGTACACTCTGCTGTATCTTGTTATAGCTCCCACTATTTCAAGTCTCTTGGAAGCTACTGTTATGCAGCCAATCTTTAAGGTATGTACTTTAATGTGCAAAGGGATCAATGATTCTTAGAGGAAGAGTTGTGAAGGTTTGGCTGCATTGCAGTCTCTCCTGTCAGCTGACACCTTGGCATATAAGTTTTGTAACATATTCCTGCTATAAAAAAAATTCCTGTGTAGTTCCAGTATTTTCTTAGGTTTCTTTAAATACTTCTCATTCCTTTGAAGTAAGTTCCACTTCAGCAGAAGACTCCTCTATGTTCATTTCTCACAGGCTTGGCAAATCCTCAGTTATTGGCATAAATGTTTCATTCAGCCGTTTATGTTATGCCTCTAGGTGCTTATGGCTCAGCATGCATCCTGCATTTGGCAACCAACACAAAGCATTTTAAAAGTCCAAGAGGATGCCTTTATACACACAAGACACTGCACATGGACATCCTGTCATAAAGTGTGTGAATTTAATTAACCAAGTTATTTTCCAGAACAAACTGCATATATTTCTGCCTGCTTCTACCCATTCATTTGATACTTTGAAAGAGCAGTGTGTCTCACATCTGAATTCCTTACAACAGAAGCTGTGAGTCGTCTGGAGCAGGAGAACCCAGTTCCAGCTCTAATAATATTTTGTGTGACCTTTGAGTAACTACAGCTCCTGCTTTTCGTGATGTCCTCACTAACTGCTTCAGGTAGTATTTCAGTAGAACAAAAACCCCAGTTTATGAATGCTCAGCATCCCCATTGCTAATGTTCACTGGCAGCTTGGGTAAAACTGTCAAGTAATCAGAAGGAAAAATGCAGCACCTTAGCTGGCTGTGAGAACAGACCTTCTTTTAAGGTAGCATGTGTAGACTCTAAAGGTAGGAGTTGTGTGTTAGGTTGCTGTCTGAAATCTATGCAAAACAATATTCCCTGACTCTTGGTTTGTAGTTAATATGCAACAACTACTTGGGAGCATGGAATTGCCTGCTCTTAGAATGGAAATGGTGCTGTGGTGCTCAACTTCAGACTTCTAGTGCCTAGAGAATGCTTTTTCTTTATCAGCCCTGAATCACCTTGCGATAGGAAGAGAAACATTATCCTAGCACCTCAAAATGAACTTTGCTGTATTTTGGTAGTGACTTCTGAGGAAAGAAAGAATCTAGGAGCTGAGGCTATTCTTATCCAATCTCTTCAGCATTGTCTTCACTATGCATTTATGGGGTAGAAGTTCTGTGGATCTTATGAGGCTTTCTAAAACACTGTGGATGTGGTGTTCTTAAAACATTTAGTTTTGGATATATTTTACTTCATGGAATTTTAGGAAAAGGTTCTGCTGAATCCTGTCAAAGCATTAATTGCAAAGAAAGGAAAATGTTTTAACTGGAAATATTTTGTCTCAGTTCCAGTTTATAAGTAGAATGATGATAAATTATACACCAAATCTTTGGTGCTACTGGATTGGTCTCAACTTTGACTTGCAAAGGTTCCAATTATGTGTTTTTTAGGGTTTTGCATCCTGTAAGACACTTTTTGTTGGCATTAGTATCTCTAATTCAGCACTACTTGCTTCTCCTCAAGAGGAGACTGGGGGAGGATAAGTAGTGCCAGTCCCATTATGGTTAATTTGGACACTTGGTAATTTAACATGTTTGTAACCTGGCTACATGGGGAACATGAGGTTTGAGCTCATTTTTAGGTATGGGAGCAGCATGTGGTTTGTAAGTTGCTCACTTTCTTTGAAAATTGGGTGGGGAGGTGGCTTTGGCTGGGACCTCTCCAGTTGAAAACACTTAAAATGCAGCCAGAGTTACTTGATGCAAGCTATTTATTGGATCAAATGAAGTGTTTTCCTGGGTTTTTTTGTCTACTGCTATAAAAGGGAACGTAAAATTGTTTAATGTGTTCAGGGGTATGAGAAAGTTCAGAAGAGCCAAGGAGAAAATAACCAGCTTTGCTGTAACAGTTTTTGTGACTAGTTTTTGTTAACAAACCAATAGTTTCAGTGTATAATCTGAAGTTGGTTTGAGTTGATTAAAGGAAGTATAGCTGATAATTAAAGTATTGGGGAGCACAGTTATTAGAAACCTTTACATATGTCCCCTATAATGTCAGAGTCAGGTGACTGCAGACTCTGAAGTAATAACATTAATAATTTGTAATGACACTGAATTGATTTATTAACTTCATAAAGTCTGATTTTTCTGCTCCGGTTCATAATTGTGCAATTGGGGAAAACCAATTTGCTTAAGTAGGTCAGAGCGTAAATATGAACAGTCTTAACGTTGTGTAAATATATATATAGTTATATGAGTGTGTTAAATATTACAAGTTATGTTGTTTTAATGACCTAGAATACATTGAAGCTTGGTTGCTTTTGCCATGAGAGCAGAAGTTTATCTGAAGGTCCAGTCCTTGCTCTGGATGGTTGAAGCAGCATGTGTACTGTCTTGAAAGATTAAGCATTATTTTGATAAGAGGAGTTAAGTCTCCATGTTTGCATTCCAGAATTCAAAACCCACTTTCTCGTAACTTTTCACCAAGTTTTTGGAAATGCGCTGAATGCTCCAAGGGTTTTAATCAAAATGAGGGTTCCTGATTTTACGAAAGCAAATAGTGACCCGTTTAGGGAGAAAGGCCTCAACCCTTACTGACTTCTAATGCGAACATGGAATGCAGTAACTCGAGTATTACATTATTTCTTCTCCCCCTTTTACGAAAGCTGGTCACAACAGGAGATAGATTAAGTATAGAAAAGATGGACAGAAATGGAAAAGGAGATAGAAGGGGATGAGGAAGGAAAACAAAGGATAAAAATACATGAAATGCAGAAATGAGCACAGTGGGCAGGAGGATGAACTTGTGTAGTGAGTTCAGTAGGGTGAAGGCAGAAGTACTGCTTCTTTATAATACCAATTGTCTTTTACATTTGTTTATACCAAAGGTATTTAGCATTGAGGAAACAAGAGTGTCCTACTATTCCTGTAAGGAGCTGCGTAGAGATGGGCTTCTATGGCTTCTCCATCCCTGCCATTCTGATGCTGGATGCCCATGGGTTGGATGGAGGGCCTCCCTGGCATGGTGAGAGATGGGAGCTGGTGAGTCCAAACTCACACCTGCTTTTCATCACCTTTACCTTGTGCACTTTCAGCAGTGCCTGGTACTGATATACTTCTATACTGTGTATTGAATAAATCATGATTTATTTATTTGTTAGTAACTTATTCTGTATACCTTGTCACATCTCAAACAGTGTGAGGCTGGTCATGCCAGTCGGAGGGGCGTTATATACTTGTGGCTTTGTTACGAAACAGTGTACAGTTCAACAATTCATGATCTAGTGCTTAATGAAAGCCAGAGTGAGCTAGGCTGAGTGCAGAACCATCCTATCTGCTTTCACAGGTATGGTCCTGTGCTTCTCAGATAAGTGTGCTCGCCTGGAAGTAGCTTCAGGCTGCATTGCTCCCGCTAGACTTGTGCTGAGAGGCCAGTAGACACCCTTAATGGAAAGAATATGTGTGAAAAAATAAGCCTTTTGAAAAGAAGCAAAACTGGATATTTACTGTCTTTAGTGATTTTTGGTGTCGAAGTAGAGATATTTGTCGGGTTGGTTTTGAGGAGCATGTTGGTATGTTCTTCATGGTCAAGATTTAGGATTAGCAGAAGTTTACAAGATAGAAGGCTAGTTGGGGGTAAATACAGAGGAGCAGGGGAGCGTGGTGTGCGTGATCACAGAAAGTACTGTGATGATAGCTGGTGGGGAGCCTTGGCATCACAACTGCTGTGCTTTGAAGAGGATGTAAATCCTTGCCCCATTCTGGTAGTTCCTTTTTGCATCCTTAGCTTTTACTGTTTAAGCTAACGGCCTTGCTCCCTTGCTCTCCTCAGCATTCAAAGGAAGATGTAAGAAATCTCCTTTCCTCAGTGCTCCTTCAACGGTCTTTTGGAGGAGCTAAGAGTTTTCTGATTTTACTTCTCCTTGCTTTTTTCTTCCTCATGTCTCCTCTCAAATCGTGTTCTCCTCTCCTGCTTTTGTGGGGGTGACAGCTTCATGCCGCTGTTCTTCATCATTGCAAAGAGTATTTTAAATTTGAAATGACTAATGGTTTCCCTGTTGCATGCGTGATTCTGACAAGCAATAGTAAACATTAAGGCTGTGTTAACACTGCTGTTGCTAAGATCCACAGCCAAGGTGCTGGAACAACCTTGTGGTGCTGCATTGGGTCATACTTGGAAAGCTGTCTTGGCAGCTGTATGGGCTAGAAATCTTTTAAGGTTTGCTTTTAATTTATTTTTTCAATTAAAACCCCTCAAACTTCAATAAAAAATAAAGCCATGTCTATACCTTTTCTGGCTGAACTGCATAGGATCTGTGTTGGATTCTCACTTAATGTCTTGGAAATACAGATGTCTTTAGTGCAGCCCGAGGGATTGATGGTCTGAAGATAACTCAATTCTAGATGACTTAATTTAAGTTAATGATTTAGCAGCTTTCCCAATGTATAAACCTGATATCTGCTCACTGAAATACAAACCTGCTTGATGCACTTGGAATTTTTGGTGGACAATGACTGCACTTGGAACATTGTTGAAGCACTGTAATTAGAAGCGGTATGAGCTGATGAACCGGTGTGTCCTCTGGGTTAGTGTGTGCATACTCAGCTGTGTATCTGACCATGGCAAGTCAGTTCCTCATACAAACTCAATTTATACCCAGTTGAAGTTGTCATCATGGGAATTGGGGAAGAAACGTTCCATTTCAGAGGAAAATTCAATTTTCTCACCCTGAACTAAGATACACAGACTTACAGATGCATCCTTAACCCTGAGCAATGAAGGGAATAATTAGATGGCCTGTGAGGAAGGTGCCATCCTCAGGAATTTCCAGGTGCCCTGTGATGCTGCAGACCAAGTGCTCTGGCATTGCCACCTGTATCTCTGTGGAGGGTGCTCTAATTTTGGAGGAGCTTTCCTGAAAGTGCAGTTACGTCACGCTGCAAAGTCCTTATGTTCCCTTTCAAATGCACTTGTGGGCTGGCGACATTAAAAACTGTCTGGAGTATAGAGGTGGGTAGCACCTGCTTTGTCCTGAGCTGTGATTCTCTGCTTGTGTGGAATGCAACTTTTACTGTCAGTTTTGTTTCTCTGAGGCACTGTGAACATTCAGCTCTTTTTTTAGCGCAGCTAAATAAGCCTACATAAGTAACGTGTGTGATTGCTTGAGTGGTTCTGGGGTTTGTTACATGTAAATATTTATTTTAGCAAAGTGAACAGCACACTCACAAACATATGTCATAGAAACTCAGTTTGTTTCACAAACTTGATGGATTGTCTTGTGACAGTTGGAGGGAGGAGGTGCAAAAGAAGGACTTTGTAAATACAGAGTAATGTCTCAGTGTCCAGTTTGGGCATCCTTAAAAGTTGTTGTGTCTGTCCCCCCCCCTTATAATTTGCTTCTTTTACCTTCTGTTTTCTGGAATCCTGCCGGGATTGCCTTGGCTCATCTAATACAGGATACAAGAGCAGCAGCACTGGTCCTGCAGCTGAGTGAGCAGCCACATCATCTGGCTGCTTTTGTGACTTTATGCCTATTTTCCCAATGAGTTTTAATAGCTTGAATGCAATCTTAATTAAGGTGTTGCAGGTTCACTTCAGAAGATGACCTGCCAGTAAGCAGTGCTCTTATTTTTAACCCCGATTATGCCTTTGTTTAAACTAGATTTTCTTAAAATAGTATCTGCTTTCTGACCTTCCCTAAGATTAGCTGCTTAGATAAGCACAACTTGCTAATGAATTCGCACCTAGCAGCTCAGGTTTTTGATTGTGAGGCTCATCTCTAGGGCATGTAATGATTCCTGGAAAACCACCAAATACAGGAAGTGTGTTACATGGGTAAAGAATGAAATCTCTGAAGTGTTTCTGAAGTGTAGAAGATGGAAGTGTTCCTCATTCAATCATTTAGTGCTGGGGATGACTGAAAGGATGTGGCATGCCCTCCCAAGTATGTAATAGCTTTGTCAGTAACTATATAGTATTTTAAGTTAAGAAGTTACAGAGTTGCAGCTTCTGAAGCCAGATTGCCGGAATTGTTTTGCATCATTGTGTATTGGCAATAATGAACATTCCTCATTGACTAAATGTGTTGAAGGAGTAATGCAATATAGGCTGATTGTAAGGATCTCAGTGTATTTCCCACAAGGAAGAAGGATGTTATCACAGAATAAATTTCCTGTGGGTTGTTTTGATGTGCTCAGTCTTTATGAGTTTTGCTAGATGAAGTCATTATCATGGTAAGCTGGGGAGGTTTTGTGTACGTGTGTAATTGGACACAAGCAGGATAATGGATTTCAGACGCTTTACTCAGTAGCTAATTCTTTTTTGGATTGTGTAAATGTAGCCAGGCAAGTAGTGCTTTTTAATGCATGTCAAAATACGTGTTAAGTGGCACTGTAGTGGAAAACCCGGCTTTTTGTTTGCACCTAGCCCCTAAAGGCTCTTTATATTGGCTTTCAGAATAGGAAAAACATCATCTGTGGGCTCCTCTTAATTTTCGCTTCAGAGGCCGCTTTGAACTTTGGATGCGCTGCTGAATAAACTGGCTGCTGTTCTTGACTCAGAAAATGCTTATGCACTCACGGAGATGTTGAATAGCACCTTGAACCTCACTGAAGCAATAAATGAATCTGTTCTTCTGGTCTTGAGAATGTGGTTAATGTTACATCTCTCGCTTTCTCTGCTCAGTGCTCTTATACGGCTGCATAGAAGGAAACTTACGGAAGCGCCAGATGAATATGTGTTTTCTCTGATGTTTTTTCCCAGTCCCGGAGGTTTGTAAGGACAATTGTCTCTCCCACAGTTTAACAGATAGTTTCATGTGTGAATTATCCCTTTGTTCTCCTACATTGCATCAGACAAAATCAGAAAAGGGGTCTGCAGTAAACATCAGGAGGCTGTTTGGTCTTGTCTCTTGTTAGAGGGTGGAATCAAATGTATTTACAGTATGGCTGACAGCAGCCTGTGTTTGGAGGCCTTGGAGGATGCGGATGGTGGCAGCTGTATGTCCTCCCAGGCAGTCTGTCAGTCGCAGCATTCCTGTTTCATACGATTAGGATTTCTTAAATTGAGCATTTGACAGTTTGGGTTTCTTAGTGTCATCTGTTACCAGGTGTTCCCCATAGTCTCCGAGTTAAGAAGCTGGCCAACAATTCCCTTGTTACTTCTCTTTCTCCTCATGATAGTTGGTTTTCCTTTATGGTCATTAATATTTATGTGTCATATTGCAAATTTATTGCATTCCTTGTGCCTCTTGTGTTTTGATGTTTTTTCTGTCTTTCTTTTCAATAACCTTGTTTATTTTCCATTTTCTCCAGGTGGATCTGTTACAGTGATTGTTGGTCTGTCTTCCACTTGTGCCTGTTCCCTTTGAGGAAGTTTCCTTTCCTGTTCTTCCTTTTCTTGCTTCTCTTGTCTTCCAGAAAATCTTAGTTTATTAATTGTCAAATTCTGCCTTTATAAATGGGGGTGAGGGGGCAGAAGCATTGCCATTCCTCCTTGTTCTTCTTTGGAGGGTCATGAACTCTTGTTTTGTCTTTCCTGTGTCTTACCAGATTTTTTCTGGACTCTTACCTGCTAAGGTAGAATGTCCTTGCACCATGCTATGTGCTTGTATGGCTGGCGCAGGGAGGCACTCACCAGGTTTTGTTGTTGTTGACCAGCTCCATAATATCACCCATCAAGGTTCCTTTTTCATCACCAACTGGATACTTTTAACATATTTGCCCCCCTGCTGTGCCTCGGAGTGTATGTACCAATGTCCTTTGATAAAGCTATTGGCCTCCTCCTTCATTACTAAGCTGTATTCTCTGATACTGAGTAATGTGAATTAGGTCACTGAATTGTTACATCTGGGAATGCCACAGCCTGGCATTATAACAAAGTTTAGAGTGCCTCAGTTAGCAGGGAAGCTGCTTGCTGTGATTCTAAGGCTGGCGTAGCTGCTGCGAGGGATCGCAGTGCACGGTTCTAATGATAAACTCTCATTTCTCTTTCTTCAGATGTTTCGAGTTTGAAACAGTATTTCATGAGGGTTTAGCATGGTCCCAACCCAGTAAAATAGAGTAAGCTTTACGTTAAGAAATATGAATGTTAAAACTTCTCGAATGCGGGAACAATAGTCTGTTCCCTTGTGTGGAACAGAAAGGAAAACACTGCCATTGCAGTTTTGCTTGTTTTGAGTGCTTTCAGGGTGTGCTGCAGTTGGAAATCCTCAGAGCTGGACTGGAAGCCTCTGGTCTTACAAAGGGATGAGTGTGCTGACGTTTCAAAGTGTCTGATCCGACAGCCCTGGGTATCAAGTAACATTAGGACTGTAGAGACTTTCTTCCCTTCTTTGGTTATAAGAAATGGTAGGTTAAATAACTACAATTAAAATGTCTGAGTATTATTCTACCTCTCTGTTCATCAGATTTAATCCTTTTCACTTCAAAGTCCTACAAGGTTTTTTATTACTTGGAAGGTTTCCAAGTGAAACTAAAGAAGTTCTCACTTTCATAAAAGTGCAGAAGTGTTCTTGATCTGTCACCCTTCCTTTTCCCTATACCCACCTTCCTCCCCTTTCTTTTCCTCCCTACCCACAACAAAGAAACTTTTCATGCTGCTGCTGATGGCACCAGAAAAAGATCGATATGTTCACACGTTTTGCCTTCTCCCCCCAACTTCAAGAACCCTTTCCTGTTTTTATTAAATATACTCGTAGATACAAGGCAGCTTGTATCCAGTGCTGCTTTATATTAAAAGAGGGTATTTTTAACAGTGCTTTCTACATGATGTCAGTGTAAGTTAGTGGCATGCTGACTCTTGCTGTGATAGCTGAGCCATTACTAAAATAGCTTGCACACTTTTGCTTTCAGTCTAAATATTTGCAGTAGCGTATAGCAAGCAGGTCAGTATTTGGTAAAGCATTAATGAGAAATACACTTGGGGCACTGATAACTGTGGTGCACAAGAGAATAGTTTGATACTTTCTTTCCATGTTTAGATAGGTTTATTCCTTGTGACCTTTGTGGGAAGGGCTTCAGTCCTCCAGAAGGTGTAACAGATTAATGCTCAAGTGAACACAGGGTTGTCCTAGTTTCTTCATTAATGAAAATGGTGTAATAGTAGCTGAAGGGACACATGGGGCAGCACTCTGATCGGGTGACCCGGGCTCCTGTGCTTCAGCCACACATTTTCTGGCTAGCCTTTAAGGTCAGCGTTTAGGCTGTTGGGTACATGCATGCGTTTCAGTAGCCTGTCAGGGAGACAGGCTATGTCTGTATGCCCCTGTTGATGACAGCAGTTGTATGTAAGGAAGGAATAGTAGTTTGAACTCTTACTGTGGTTCAGCTCTCTTTAATTCAGTTTTGCAACTGAAAGTAGGGAAAACCCACATATAGGATCAGCTGCTTTTCATGGAGGGGTGCCTGACAACCTCTATTGCAAATAACTGAAGCAGTTGCCTGCTATTTAGGTTAGAGCCTTTCAATAAACAGTAAATTAGACAATGACTGAATGGAAGGTTTATAGTCCTCAGGTCACTCGTGAATTTGCTGCAGCACCTGTAAATAGTGATAGATGGAAATTTTTTTGTGTCTGACTTGCAGAGAAACAAATCACAAACCACAGATAATTATGAAAGAAGAATGAGATATTGACAGGTGCTGATAAAGGTCTGGGTTTAGTCCCTTTTGCTTCTGTACAGTTTAAAATGTATTCCACCAACTTCCAGGTACTGAGTCTTTGTGGTGCTGTGCAGCTCTCCTGTTGTTAACAGTCAGCAGGGTATGGCAGAGGTGTTTGGCACTGTGATGGGAAGCTGAATAACCCATCAGACAAGTTATGTTTCTGAGTCTCTTGGTTCAGAAGGGCTCACTCCTAAGCTTGGAGCTGTTTTGCTTTTGAATAAGATGCTTCACCCTAACATTAAGTTAAGAGCTGCTCGAGGTTGGTTGTTTGGTGATTGTTGTTTTTAAAACAAGCAGCAACAAAACCACCCCAGCTTCCATACTGGATCACGAGGGAGCCAGAGTCAAAAAGTGGGCATACTCCACCCCAGTATGCTCTCCCAGTTTGTGGCGCGTGTGTGTGTGTGTGTGTGTGTGTGTGTGTGTGTGTGTGTGTGTGTTCAGGCTTCTTTAGGCAGATAGAAGACTCGGATCTCCAGTGTGCAGTGCACATCCTTGCTGTCTGTCCTTGGATAAAAGGGACTCTTCTCATCACATCAGCTTTTTACTGAAGATTTTCTCTTCTGTTGTTCTCTTTGGTTTTCTTTCAAGTGCCTGGAGGTGCAAATTTTCATTTTGGATCCAACAGTGTTGCTCAGAGCCCCTCCTCCTGTGCTAAGAAAAAACAGCAGATGAAAATAACGATTTTTTTCAAGTTGAGAATGTACATATTTACTCAGCTGCTCTTGACATCGGTATCTGTGGAGTTTGACACTTAGCCTCAGATCTCAGATCTGCAGTTGCGTTACATGGCAAGTTTATTTGTGGGCTATTGGCTTTAAAACAGAAGGAAAAGCATTGCAGGCTTGGAGCAAATAGGCAAGCAGCTGAAACCAAGGATACCAACAAAAAGCAAAAGAATGTCACCAGGAAGAAACAAATTCTTTTCTCTGCATACCTTGTCTAGGTTAAGTGAGCAGGTTTTCTGTTGTCTTGTTTAGTGGAAGGCTAGAAATGCTCTGCAAAGGTTTGAAACGCAGACTTGCACTGTGTATTAGGCTGTGAGAATTAACCCTGAAGTGTGGCAGTCAGTGTTTCTGGTTCAGAGATGGAAGCACTAACTGAGGTGTGAGACCCTCTTCTAATTCTGTGTACAGTTCTGGACACTGATGTTCAAGAAGGCAAAATGAAACTGGGAAGAGGTGTAAAGAAGAGCTGTGATGGTAAGGATGGAAAGATCCCCACTGAGAGGAGAATGAATGGACACAACCCATTTAGTTCAGCAAAGTGAGGTCTGAAGAGGTGTATGAATTCCTTCTATAAATACAGTGGTGAATAATATCCAGGAAGGGACAAGAACTATTTAAACTAAAGGACAATGTTGGCACAAGAACAGGGTAGGTACAAGCTGACTGGGAAAACATTTCTGCAGGAAATCACAGTCTTTCCAGAGGTTCTGAAACTCTGAGGTTTTGAGGCCACCTTCTCAGTTTTCGTTTTGAGGGTTTTGTCTCCGTCAGTTCTAGTAAGTTTTAGGCTGGAGAATGTGGAACATTCACCAGCATTGTATGGTGTAATTATTCCTTATGACGGCTGGAACTCTGGAGGTCCCTTTCTGCCTCATTTCTTTGAATCTTGAGAGTTAGAATCCTCTTGGGTCACTGACTGCTCTGAGCCCTTGGACCATGTCACACTTTGAGGACATCTGTGATGGTAATTAAGAGAAGTAATTCTGTTCAGTAGGCATATATCTTCTTTGTAGACATGCTGATACCTTTAGTGGCTCCTGGGGAATTGGGAGGCAAGTGTGTGGGAACAGAGAAGTTGAAAGGCTGAAAAACCATATTCAGTCAGATTTTTGGGATGCATTTTTAGCATGTATGGCTACCAGCAGTGTTTATCTACCCAATGAGTAAAGGTTTAAAGTTACTCCCAACGGCACGTTTATACTCCTGCTACCACTAGTACAAAAAGTACATATATAACCTTTACTTTTTCTGTTTGTACTCACTGACAAGGACCTTCAAAGCATATGCAAACGTTTCAGTAATCTATTTGACATTCAGTGATGGTCTCTGGGTGTTTTCTTCTATTGTGCTTTTAAAGCAGCAGTAACAATGCATCCTAGAAGGAGTTCTGTTCTGACAAGAAAGTAAATGCGTATATGTTTCCCTGAATTACAGCCCTCCACTAAGTGTATTACAGCTAATAAATCTCATAATCCAAAGATAAAGGTCAGGAGAATAATCCTAAAGTCCAATTTGAATCTTATTCAGGCTTCTTTCTGTGCAAGAGGAGAGAGAGTGTTGTCAGTGCCGTTGCAATCTAACAATTTTGTTCGTACTATTTAGGGGAACCTTTCTTGAAAACACTTATGAAATGCCACTTGTTGATTGAATGGCGAGTGGTGTAATAACCTGCGTTCTCCTAACTGTTAGGTAATTGTCCCTTCTGGCTTTATGCTCTTCAGCTTTTGTCAAACAGCATAAAAAAAGGTGGGGGGGAGGGAAGGGGGAAAAGAAATAAAAGGAAA
>JAOEHY010014176.1:0-30933 GCA_025447955.1 Psilopsiagon aurifrons | reverse complement strand
TCCTCGTCTCAGAAGAAAAAACGAAATCCAAATCCAAAAGAAAGCTATGACTTCAGCTTCCTCTTCTGTTCCTCACCATTGAAAGAAGGGAACTTGTCCAGCTTAAGTAAAGAGGAAGTTGCTCTACCAGCAGGCAATAACAGCAGGGTTTGGAAGTTAGAGCTCGATGCTGCTGCTTTGGTGCTGTACAGCCCCAGAGGCATATCCTTCTCTGCCATCACATGATGAGTATCTTGTGCCATGGCAGACACAGAGCATAGGATGGAAGCAGAAAAGGAATATGGACTATTCCTTTAAAGTCCAAAACCACACACATACCCATATATATACCCCCAGTACAGTTACATCCAACTCTGTAACTGTGCGGCAGTTCATGCAAGTGGTGCAGTGACTGATCTGCTCATACAGTAAAGCTCCTACCTAGCCTTCAGTGTATTTTCAGACTCAGCATAGCTAGAAAGGGAGTTTCTGCTTCACAAAAAAATTGCAGGTTCACCTTGCAGATTCTGTTTTTATTGATTCTTGAGATGAGGAGTGTGACAAAACAGTTACCAAAAGGCTGTCTTGCATTGTTGATCTTGCTCTGCATTGTTGTAAATCTGCTTGGTATTTGCAGCACATGGTAGTAACAGAAGATTGTGATTTTTTTTTTTTTGATGCAGCCGACTTGACTGTGAATTTTTGGCTGTACCTTCTGGATCCGCTCCCTCCTTAAAGGCACGTGTAATTAAGTTTGCTTTGTAATCCCTTGCTTCTCAGGTGCTAGCCTTAGCTCATGTTAGACTTCTTGATCTTCATAGCAGTGGCTGTGGACTGCACAGTAAGGACACTATGTAGGAAATGGCTGTTAAGGAAAACAAGATGAATCCAATATGATGGTCTGTGCATGTGTATAATGCTGAAGAGCAGTGCTTGCCTCAGCACATACCTTTTGGAGAGAAATCAGTTGTGCATCCCTAAGTGTGCCTGTGGTGGTCGCAGGTGCTCTGATATCAGAGGTGCATCTTGTTCCTTCAGTGCAGGATGGCTGTACTCTCCATATTGGAAATGGTGCATGTTTGTGCCTGAATGGCCTATGGCTCTCTACAGAAGCTAACACGGGGTTTACTTGTGGATTTAAGGGGGAGGTGCTCCGCAGTTGTGGAGGTTGGGGTGGGATTGCTTGTTCTGCAGGAATGTGAACCTGTTTGTGATCAAGAACACTCTGTCAGGTGGCTTTTGTTTAACTGAAGTGCCTTTTAAAACCTTATCATTGTTTATTTTTTACAGCCTGACAGCAGGGAAGTGCATCTTGTTTGTGTAACCTTTGATCGTCTCCTTCCTGGAGAAAGAGTACTCTTCCTATGCTTTTCTTCTCTGCACATCCCTGTTCATCTCAGGATTGGAAATCTCAGTTAGAGTTGAGAGGACTGGGAATGTGCACTCCCCTGGGAGATTCAAGTCTTTCTGTGTTGCTGTTGCTCGAGTATTGATATGATGCTTTAGAACTGCAAGAACTTTGGTCCCAAGAAGTTGTGTGATTTGTCTCTTGTTAACCTGGTGTAAATGGGTACAAAGCTGTTTGGTAGTAGAAGTGTTTGTTTGTAACTATCACACTCCTATGATTGAGACATGTTTGACTCCTAGAGATTTTGCTCCACTTCTGGCAATTTTTGAGATTCTTAAATGCCAACTTTGGATTCATGGAGGAAATATCCTTTCCTCAGGCAGTTCTTGAAATTTGGAGAGTGTTCCTAAACGTTCTTCCAAGGATTTCTGGTAGTTGTTGCTAGCAGTGTTGAAGACCAAAGTGTTTGTGCTCAGGTGGAGGGATGACATGTGTGACAGGGGCATTTTTCCCTTCTGTAAAGGGTTCCTTATGTACCGATGTACAAGGTGGGGCTTCCCGTTCACAGAAGCCTGATGGGTAACAGTGAGGGACACTGAGCATGTCGTGTCTGTTACCAAGCACTTTGATTCTGTCCATTAACTATTCCAGTAACGTTATTTTCTATTATATCACATAAGCAACATTTCTGCAGTAGTCAAAAGAATTGCAAAGGACCTTTCTGCGTACTGTGGCCCTGCTCAGATACAGTTATTTGAGTGATCTGCCTCCCATTGCCCGAAATGGAAGAGTACCGTTGCCAACATTTCACCCCAGCTGTCAGTATTGCTTCTGTGATCATGTCTCTCTTTCTCTTCCCTAAACAGCCCACTGTTTGTAACGTGGAAGATTGGTCGAGATAAACGATTGCGTGGATGCATAGGTACTTTTTCTGCCATGAACCTGCATTCAGGACTCAGGGAGTACACACTTACTAGGTAAGACTTTGTTTTCTATAGCCTTGACTTAGCTATTTAAATAGTCTACTGAGGAGATGCTAGGTGTGCTTTGGTTTGTTTTGGGTTTTGTGGCTGTGTGCCTGTACTGATCAAGGAAAACCTGTATCTCCTTTGGATGCTAAGTGTATTGCCTGGTTATTTGACTAGTGGTGTCACGAGGCTATGGTTTCAGTTAAAAACCATAACTTGTGCCTTTTTTCTTGTGATTGGTCTGGAAACCTCTCCAGTAGCTTACTGTAACTGACTATTAGAGTATTTTTTCTGGTGTTCAGACAGATTGTAATCTTAATAGTTAATGTCAGGGCAGAAGACCAGAAAGTCAGGTTTGGGGATTATCCTATTCACACTTCTAAAACAGCAGGTATTCTCACCTCTTCTCCATCAGGTGCTTCCAATCAGCTGCAGTTAATTTAATGCTACAAATTTCCATTACATGTTACTCTTCAGATACATCCCAGCCCCTGAGTGGGAAGCTTCTGGATGAGGGAGGTAAGTGATGATAATCCTTCACTCCCTGGCAGCATAATCCTTCATTTTTTGATCTACACCTAAATTCATTCACCTTAATATTGTTCCATTTCCTTTGCATAGAGTGAAAACTAATAAGTTTATCACTAGAGCTAGTAGCAAGCTTTCTACTTATTTTTTCTAAGAGTTTTCTTAAGTATACTTTCTCAAGAATCAATGGAATTTTGTTCCACTGAGTTACAGTAGACTGTTTATAGTGCTTTAGAATAGAAACTACGTTCTGGCATGTGTAGACCTCTAAAATTGTCATCACTTAAAATACTTGGTGCCTCCGGATCTCTTTAGATTTAGGGCTTTTCCTCCATTGCAGGATCTTCCTCTGTGTTGTTACAATGCCTTGTCAGTCCCCATATTAAGTAATATTAAAATGGGACATGTTCTTTCTTACATGTCTCCCTAGTTTGTTGCAAGCTGAAGTTCATTTCATGCTTCTCTGCTCAGCTTGAAGGAATCAACTGCTCATCTCCTGGAGTCCGATAGAATTCTGAAAGACTTATTATTGTGTTGGCTTTATTTATTACATGGTCAGGGATGTTTTTGATTGTGTCCTTTAAAGACTCAGCAATCAAACTGGTCAATGAGAAGAAGCTTATAATGAAATTCAAAGCAATTTCTCTGTTGAAGGTTAAGAGCTTTAAAATCGTAACCACTAGTGAGCCAGACTGGAGGAAAAACAGCCTGTCCCCTGCACTGGAGGGTGTTCCAGTTAAGTGTGTACTTCACAGTGCCTGATTGAGAACAGTGAGCTTGTACAGAAAATTACCCCCTAGGAGTAGGAAGAAGTTACAGATTTGTCCATTCTTCTAAATCAAATAGGGCTGCACTCTGGCATACCTTTAAAATTGCTTACAAGATCCCTGTCACTGCATTCCAACTCTGAAAGCTGAAGTCAAAATACATGAAAAGTGATGCAAATTGAAGAGAACTGAAATACCTTGAGTGGAGTATTTAAATGATGACCACATGCTGTGGGAGTTTATTCTAGGCTATGCAGAGGATAGTTCAGTAATTTTCAAGATGAGAGAAATGGAACTAGATACCAGCCCATTTTTCAAAAGCCTTTGTGAGATCAGAAGTTGTTTTACAATAATACTATATTTAGTGGCACATTGGGTTTTGTTGCCTTTTATGGGGAACCTTTTTTCGTGTCTGTGGCACCAGAAATGTTTCTTGTTTTTAAAGCAAACCAAAAAGCCAAACAGCCTTTGGATGTGACCACTGAAATGTGAAGTTTGTGTCTGATTGTAAGAAAAAGTTGTTCCCTTCTATCAGTCATAACTTAAAAAGAGAAAGGGAGGGTTACCTGCAATCAGTTCCCTTCCTGATGTTAGTCTCTTCAACTACAGACCTTCCAGAAGAGAGCATTTGAGGAATAACCTTTCAAACACTTATGAGCTTTCAGAGTTTCAAGCTCTGCAGGCCTCCCTAGGGGAGGGATCAGAAAGTAGGACATTATAGCTTGTTCCAGCAGGGTGTGGGCAATAGGCTCCTGCAGAAGATAGGACAATTCCTGGAAGAGAGAGAAAATAAAAGGCTTCTTCAGGGAAGGCACAAGTTAATCAACAAAATACATAGAATGAAAATGGGCTGTCTACTTCAGACAGTGGAATTTGACCAAACTTTTCAGTTGAGGATACAGGCAGATATTCTTCTGACTTTATTTGACACTGGGAGGCCCTTTTCTGGGGCTAATCTGAGGATAGAGCATGGATAAACAGAACCAGGTTGGTTGTCTAGTTCATTCTCACCTCTTTCCACACCTGTGGAATTGTGCCCCAGCATTCAGTGAGTAAAACAGAACAGCTGCTCTTACACACTCTGGTGCTTGGTGATCAAATATCCCCCATTTCCTTCACACACCATTTTGTTACAGACATGCCGAGTAGTGCCTAGGAGCATGAGAAATAAAGTTTTCCTTAATGCTAGTAGTGATCTCTAGTTGTGTATTGTTTACAGTGTGTGGTGTGTACAGCTCTATCTGCATGCTACAGTGTAGTTTCTTTCTAATAGCGAAATGATAGTTCATCTAGGAATCTGAAGTGATCAGTTTCTTTCTTGGGACACCTGCACCCCCCACTTAAAACCTCCTTTTGAGGTCTGTAAAGTAAATGGTGGTGGTGTGTGACCAAGCGAGTTTCCTTCCCCATTTTGAGCTCTGTAGGCTGCTCTGCTGGTATTGCCAGTATGTTCTAAACAGGAAATTTATGTAGAATGATTCATCATTAATTGGATGCATCTGCCGAAGTTGTGAGGAGGGATGAGAATACCCAGAGTTAAAAATGCTAGTACTGTATCCTAATAAAATCTGTGTGTTAGAATTTGATGTTCTCTGCAGTTTTGTCCATGAAATACAGGGGGAAGCATGTTACTAAAATTTTCTGCAGAGCTTTATGAAAAGATAGATTCAGATTTAGTGATTTTTAGATATCTGGCCAGGAGATTAGTTGGATAAAAATCCTAACCTTGTCCAAAATATTTTACAGTATATTGCATATTAGGACCTGAGAAGTTTATTGTGGGCAAAGTAGTCCTTTAGACTGTGTTAATTGAATATCCCACCTGAACATGTGAAAATCAATCCAGATCATGAAAAATTCCTTATGTTTTACAGCTCCTTCAAGAAAATAGACTGAACTTGGAAGCAGGTTACCACAGAGTTTCATAACAGGTTGATAAATTACTTTTTCATGTATTCTGTTCAGCTGTAGGATTTAGATGCTGGCATTGAAGTTTTAAACTCCTGCTCTCTTGCACTTGAGATAATGGATGAAATGCTTTCATTTATTGATTCTTAGTTTAATTTTTTACCCATTTCATGTAAGTTGAAGTCATATGTCTAGTGGGTATAACAAATATAGGTGTATAAATTAAGTTTTATCTCTGGTTTATGCTATCAAGGCTAGAATATTTATCTGGGGAGAGAAACAGTAGGGAAGAGGCGATAAAGGGAGACATTATATGATAGAGCCTTCTGTCACGGAAGAAAGCATTGAAGAAAAATGAGAGGACTCTAAGCCTCAAGTGGATTAGCATAATGGCTGAAAACTGGATTTCAGTTCTAAACTAATACATAACCCACTCTCCTTAACCAGCATAGGCCTGTCCCTACAGACTTATGATGTAATCAGTCTCTTGTTGTGTGTTCTTCTGGACCACTCCACTCGAGAAGCATGGCTGCTGTCACACATTCAGCCTACATGTGGGTAATCAAGAAAACAAAACAGACAGGAGCTTGGGATGAGAAGCACAGGGCGGAAGGAAGTGAAACCTGCAACCCAGCTTTCTCACAACTGAATTTGGGTGTAGTTTCCATATGAGCATTTGACTACCAGTGGCGTCACCTATTGCTCTAGATTTGTCTGCATTTTCAGTCCACGTTGCTGCCGTATCAGCTGCGTGCTCTCTGTGAAAAACACTGACCCTTTCCTCCTGCTCCTCACAGTGAATTTAACCACCCAACTGCAGGACCACAGGATGGCAAAGGGCTGAAAATAAAAAATACTGAATGTCTGACACATTAATATTGATGTCAGACTCCCTGCCTTAAGACTAGAGGCAAGTATTTGTGCAGACAGGGCAGCTTCCCTCTTGTCTTTAACTGAGGTTACTACTTGGTTTAATTCCCCTTTCTTTTTACTAATCATAGACTCGTTTAACCTTCCCTATAATCAGCCCCTCCAACTCAGTGTAAGCTTCCCAAAGCGTTTCCTGTGGTTGCTGTGGTTTAGATAGTCATTGCTGCTGAGCCAGGGCAAAGCACACCCATGTGCCTGACTGCAGTTCTTGAACTGCAGAGTTGAGGGAATTATACATGGGTTTGACGTTTGCTGTGACCTTCGCTGTTCACAGAAGACATGGTCAGAATTAATTTCTGCTGATAATACTTTGTGGGTTGTCTTTGTTTGTGGCTCTGATTTATAGTAGGCTGCTGCTAAAAGGCTGCTTTTTTATTCTATTACTGCTCTGTCTGGGGGCCACCAATGCAAAGTGCCTGATAATTGTGAGATGGAGCTTACACTGTCACTCTCAAGATTAAGCTCTGCATAGAGCAGGGTCATCTCTTGACAGCCTGAAATCGCCATATCTATACATATATAGATACAATACATAGATATATGTACATATATATACAATGCCTACATATAGATTTATATGTATTCATTATGGTGGTGACCTCCAGAGGTGGTGTTAATAATCCCAGACCCCCTTTTGTTTTTCAAAATGCTTCTGGTGAAATATAAAATTCAGACATTAGCACCTTAATTTTCAACTGATGACTGGTTATTTTGCATGGAATTGGGGCAGAGTTATTTTAACATAGAGGTACTTTGTAGAGACTGCTGTGTTTTGCCTGACATGTCATCTGTACACAGATGAATGGAACTGTTCTAAATTTCATGTAAGCTGAAAAAAGCTTGTTGCTGAACTGTTGTAGACCTCAATTTAACAAATAGCATCACTTTAATTTGGCTAAATCCTCAAATCTGCTCCAGTGGAATATAATAGTTTAGTGGTAAAAGGGGTTGTGATGTAAACTCACAGTACCAGAAACTCTAAATGAAGTATACAAATGTGAATTTATTGAGCCAGGCTCAGTTACTCTGCATGAGTCAGTTCAGTAAGTAGGTCTGTAATGATTTTGTGCACGCAGGGAACTGCTGCTCAGCAGAACTGGCTGCTGCCTTTTCTCAAAGGGCAGAGCTGAGCAGCAGACTGCCTCTAGAAGTGGAGGAAAATCCAAACTTCTGCTTTAAGGACGAGTTAAATGCTTCTCCTTAGTTCATTATGAAATCAAAGTGAAACAAGTTTGTAAAGAAGGGAGCAGGAGCATGCCCTAGTGAATCTATGGTTCTTGTACTCTGTGTGTTGGGGATGCAGCAATTCTGCCTTTTTTCTTTTCCTTTATTAAAAACAATTAATTACCTGTTTTGTAGTTCAATTTTTCCAGAGAAAAGCCTTGCTAGACTCTTGGACCTAACGGTAGGTGATGCCTGTTTCCTTAGCAACACTTCCTGAAAGAAAGCAAAGGAAAACACTACAGATAGAAGCACTAGCCTTAGATTATTATCTTTATGAAAGGAGGGGCACATGACGGTGCCCTACTGAAGCTTTTAAAGTAGATCCAGGGTTATTAAACATTGATAACCATTTTATGGTTTTGTGGGGAAAATTGAATTAGAGAATATGAATTCTGTGACACAAGGTGATGCATAAACTTACTCTGTGAATTGCCTGTTTATGAGAGGGAACCGTAAATCGAGGAAAAATGATTACCAAATCGCTGTATCTATATAAAGTGGCTCAGTGAGGGTTGGAGGGGGTTTGCTGAGACTGTCGTAAGTCTCAGGTCTCAGTAGAATTTGGTGTAAATAAAGGAATTGATAAAAATACTGATTTCATCATGTTTTTAAAAGCGTGCATTGAGAGTTAGGAACTTCTCAAATATGCTGCTCACAAAATGCATGCTTTGAAAAAGCCACAATCAAGCAATGTAGCTTGCAGTAGTTGATGTCATTTGTGGCATTTTGAATAAATCTGATACTCCTGAAATATGATAAAATGCAAACGAGTAACTGGGGACATCCAGCACTTACTCGCATTTTCCAGCTAGGTTCCAGGGAGGAGCCATGTCATTTGTGACTCTGGTCTTTCCCACGATGCTCTTGCATTTCATGCTCTTCCCACACAGTCTCCTTCAGTTATGCTGAGGACAAGGTGCACGCCCTGTAAGTTCAAAGGCAGAGCTGCAGTGGAGTTGAAACACTAGTTGGGTTGAAAGTCAGATGTGTATTTGTCTTTGAATATTACTTGACATAAGTATTTGGGAGGAAGGGTGGAGTCAGGGGAACTGGCTGCCCTGGTTTTCCTAGCAAAGCCCTTTGTTGCCCTGCCTTTTCCATCGTGTGTATGTATAGTTGTTGGTGCTCTGTGGTTTTGGTCAACTTTTTCATTGTTTTGTATGATAGTTACAAGGAACGTCTACAGAACATTGCCTAAAACCTTTGTAGAATGGAGTTTGCTTTCATTTGAGACTTTCAGTGACACATGGATTCCTTAAGCACTACAGTGCCATCCTGGGTTACAGGCCAGCGCTGAAGAGTACAGGACAGGACTGTTCTCTCCCAGCAAAGCAGTGTACATAAAGTGTGTCTCAGAGCATTTGCCTCTTAGAGGCAGGCTTTGCGTGTTTGGAAACTCTTGGCTAGGAGGAGTGCAAAAAATGGGCATAGAAGTTATCTTCTTCTGGGCAAGCATCTCTCTGGCTGTTCTCAGCTTTGCAGTAGGTGTTTAGAGCAGAGTAAAGGATTTTCCCCCGCAACTTTACTGCTGAGGCTGGGGGGAGTTGTGGAGAAAACCTCCCAGTGCACATACGGACCAGTGCTTGTATGTGCTGAGTATGCGAAGGATGTTAACATAGTTTGTCCCTCACTTCCTAAGACACTGGAAACGGAGGCACAGCAGTGGTACATCAGATACCTCGCCCAGCAGAAGTAAATTTAAAGGCCTTGTTTAGCTCTAGGAGCTGATTTTTGGTGAAATCTGCTGGTTTAGTACAATTTAGCAGGGATTAAGTGAGGTCGAAGGAAAAAGAATTGTCTCTTATGCTTATAAGCTGTTAAAATCTTTAAACTCTGCAGCTTTGTGTGGGAGGCGCTGTGGGAAAGGAGTCTCAATTAAAGTTTTCAGTCTGTCAGCACCTCCTCCATTTAGGTGTTTTCTGATGCTTCCTTTTAAGAAGTATAAAGAAGAAACAGTGCGAGCTGGGCATGAGGGACCAGGCTCCAAAAGCCCTCCTTACCTCTGTTCACTGTAACATGAGATGTCAAAACTTCTGAAATGGAATTTACCACTTTCCACTGACCAGAGTAATGAGGATCAAAATGCTCTTGTAAACTGTAGCAGAATTTGCTGCTGTTTTTAAATAGATACTTGCTTCTAAAAATCATTCCTGTTGACACAAGGAGAGAAGTAGTGTCCTTTGCAGAGATGTACAGTTGAAATGGTAGAAGAGCCCTTGGAAGAAGAAGTAGCGTATCCATCTACGACAAGGGCATATGCAGCCATAGAAAGGGTATGTCCCACTTACAGTGCAGCCATTGAAAGTGCTGAAGAACGTCTGAAGATCTCTTAAGCCTTAACACACTTTAGAGTCTGAGCTAGTCGTGTCATGTCATGTATGTACTTGTGAGCATGTGACCTCAGTGGGAAGTTTACCTGTCCTGAATTTCATCATTTACAGGTGACTGAAGTGTTACTATTCATTTGATGCATTGTAGGAAGGAAGGAAGAGATATTTACCTGAAAATAACAGTTAACTCTTTTCTAACATGATTTTGCAAGGTCATATTGGGACTAAAAGTACTCCACCTTTGTCTGTCCCTTTGATCTGTTGATGCACTTTTCAAATTCAGCTGTACTCCATAAACGTGGATGGAGTGCTACCCACACTCCATACAAGTGTGTATTGGTGATAGCCTTTATTTGAGAAATGGAAACTGAACATCCTTTGGTTTCTTAGCTATGTAAATGACGGTATGGTTATAGTTTACAAAGCTTCTAATGCTGTGAAAGTATGTAAATGAAGAGTTCCCTTAGAAATATTTGATGTAGATCCAAAAACCATTTCTGACCTCACAGATTCCTACTTGCATGTGAATTTTCAAAACTTTAATTAGAACTTCCCTAATTAACACATAGAGAATAGCATTTTGTCCAAAATGGAGAACAACTTTTTGTGGCCATGACAGCTTCAGTAGGACTAATAACACTCAGTTCTTAAAGTGATGATACTGGGGGGGTGGGAATGGTGACATGTGCCTGTGTTTTAAATATAACATGCAGGCTACAAAGTCTTTCAGCTCACACGCTTAAATTTAGATTTGCTGTTCCAGTGCAATGGTATTTTGCTTAGTGCAGATTACTGTAATAGAGAGTCAATAGTCAGGAGCAGTCTCTCAGCATGTAAATAACTCCGCAAGGATTTAGGGAACTTGTACAGATGTTAAGATGTGCCTGAGAACTTCCCCATCTGTCAGAAGCTGCAGCCCCAGCTTTATTGAAAAGGGCCTTTGTGCTAATGGCGATTACTAACAGCTGTGTAAGTCAGGGTGTGAAATCAGGTAGAGCAAATTTCGGCCAGCAAGGAAATGTGTCTTTGCTGGAGTGAATGATGTTGCACCTTTTAATTTGTACTGATATTTTCCAGCTGAGTAAATCTTACTTAGTTTTAATTTGGTTTAATTTGACTGGGAAGAGAAGCAAAGCTCTTGGTTTTTTGAACAGCACAACTTGCTGATACTTCCAGTTCAAGTAATACCACAAACAAGTAAGTCCAAAGCTCCCTGTAACATGCAATTAAATCACTATTTTAGATACCAGCCTAATTGCCAGTAACGTTTTCAGTGTTTTATTCAAAATACAATCTGCCTCAACTGTAAGAAGGTTGAAAGAGATTTGAATTTATTAAAAAGAAAAATTTGTGTGTGCAGATGTGTATTTTTAACAGCATTGGTCCCTATGAGAGACAGTTAAAAGACCTGCTTCTGTTACCTCTAGGCCTGTTCTTACAGGTGCGATTGTTAAAGCCCCACAGACAGCACCATGAAGAAAAAGTGCTTGTTAATGCATGAACACAAAGAAGGGGAAGGGGAAAGAAATGCAGTTTAAAAAAACCTGGAAGGTCGCTGCAACCTCAGTCCTGCAGCAGAGCATCACTGCTGTTCACCACAGTATTTGTACGTGTTCTGTCAAGAAGCGGGTGCTGGAATTGTTTCTGTTCCCAAAAGCTTCTGCACAGTTTGCAGGCTGGTTCAATGGCCCTTTCTCTCTGTGCTGAGGATGCATTCTGCAGTTTGCTCACTTAGCTAGAGAGGCTTTTTTTCCTTTGACCTAGACGGCTAATCCCTCACTGCAAAGAGCAGCAGCTGTGCTTTGTCTGTGACGATCTCTGCGCTGCATGCAAGCCTCGTTCGGCAGGGCAACCCCCTCTTTGTGTGTTCTGCTTTTTCAGTTGCTGAAAGGGTGACTTTCTGTCTCCTTGCTCAGAAAACCCTTGTCAGGTCTGTGGAAGTCTGCAGTGCAGGATTGCTGGGTTTTTCCTCCTCAGAAAATCTGCGTTTCCAAGAGCGGTTATGGACCATTTCACAAAACTCTGTTTGACTGAAGTGTTCCCGACATTCAGGAGGTGAAACATTTCCGAGTTGCTTTTAGAAAGGTGGTGTCACTTATTTCCATTTAAATATGAGACACTTTGGATGGGTTGAATTGTAGCCTTAATGGATGTAATTATGGATAGACCATTTTTTGGTGTGTGTCCGTACTGTATCCTTGTTTAACATTGAATAATGAGGATTCAGTTGCTCTTGGTGTAATTTCCTCCATTCAACATATGCATTACGTAGCAATGTAAGATCTTGGTGGTAGGTGAAAGTGAAGTTAATACAGGAACAGAACCCATAGGCATTTGCTGGATTAGGCTTTACTGCAGTCATGGCAAAACTACTAGCCTTCAAAGGGAAAGGAGTTTTGCCATTTGCTTCAAAGCCTGTAGTTTCTCTAAGAGGATAAGATGTAAAATATTGGTCAGCACAAATCTCACATTTGCGTTACTCTCACAGTCAAACATTCATGTTTATACTTCCATGGCTTATAACAACATTTCTTCTGTAACTGAGCAGGATTTTCAAACGTATGTGATGCTGTGAAGTTAAATGCAGTCTGTGAATGCTGAAGTTGTAGGTTTTGAGGCTGTAGGACAAACATGAACTTTTTGTCTCTTCGTTTCTTTTTATTCCACTTCAGCTGGGGGTTTTTGCCACTCAAAACCTGGTCTGGAGTGGGAAGCATACACAGAGTGAGAGCTGGCAGACTTGGACCTGAATTACTGGTTAGCTGAGCTTGCAACGGTTCTCTTCGTTGGGCATCTTGACCTTCGATACAGTGATTTGTGAATGCTCCATCCAGTCCTTTCTGTATGCTGAGTAAGCTGCAGGTGGCACTGAATGTGTCATCCAAGTAGACAGAATTGTGACAGAGAACTAGAATAAAGAGATGAAATGGGTAGAGAGAAAGAAGTGGCAGAGCTGCTGAAAGGAGCGTAAGAAGGTAGCTTACAGAAAACTTGTATGGGTGCATGTGTAACAAGATCAAGGGATGGAAATGCAGGAAGCAAAGTCTCCAGCTGTATAGAATGTGTGTATGTATCTAAAGCATGCTGTTTGGGTTTTTTTAACTGGTGACTTATAGGGCTATGGAGCAATCATGGCTTAATCTGTTAATGACATTCATGTATGAAGTAAAAACCTACACAAAATGAACAGAAAAAAGTGTTGGGAGCCTTGTTTGTTGCCTTAAATAAGGAATTAAGTTTTGTCCTGATGTAGCAATTCTCATGCCTGCATTCTGGGATGGCTTCATGATAGCAGGAGTAAGTGTCCAGAAATCAAAGTTCTCATGAAACAAGGAGTGGCGCTTTCTTTCCCTGAGGTCTAGTTATGTATGATGTGCCACAAGGGATTCATCCTGTGCCTTTTTTACTGTATTTATAAAGCCACTGGGAATTAGTAAGATGCCACAGGCTCTTTATGCTGGCAGCACTCAGATTTGCATCTCTCTGCAGATGTACTTGCAGTATGTGTAAGAGATTGCACTTAAATACAGACCAGCTGGTTTAAATCCAAGCTGAGCTGTGATATTGTTGAAACACGTATCTTGGGAAACAAGCCAGGATATTATTCAGTGCCCTGTGTTATGAGTGGTCATAGTCCAGTCTGTAAGACAGTGTTGACTTTGGGTTATTCACAGTCCGTGTCCTTGTTCAAGAATTTCAAGACTGGGTTCTATCACCTTTCATTTCATTTACCAGATTATTCATCAATACCTTCCTATTTCAGAGGATTTTATTGTCTTAGCCTTTTTCTATGAAACATTTAATGCAATACCTCATGATCTTTTTTCCTTCTCGAGTCGGTTACCGCGCGTTCTACCACACCTTCTGCTTTCCTTAGTCTTAACCTGATTATTTAGATTTAAGTAGTCCATCGCTGTGGTTTCAGAGTCCTGATCACAAAACATAGTCTCTGTGTTTGTGACAAAACTGTATCAAAACTGAGCTTAGTTGGAAAATTCCATACCCAGCATTTACTGTCTTGGTTGTTTTTAAAGTGAATCATATTGACAGCTAATAAAAGTACAGGCACGTTGTATTTTTGTATAAAAACATAGTTTATAGAATTTCTGGTAACAAAAGAAATACTGAGAAAAAGAAGCCCCTCTTGTTGCAGACTTTTAACAGTCCAATAAAAATAAGCCCTCTTTACAAGCTGCAGGAGATTGAACATGTAAATGTTCAAGTTATGTTTGTGTATTTATGTGTCATTGCATTGCGGAGATGTTTAGGAATGTATTTTTCCATATGGGCTTGAGATGAGGCTTTATTTTTTAAAGTTCATAAAGAATGAAAAATATTTCATAGTGAGTACTTTTCTTTTTTTTGGAATTATGACTTGAATGCATGTCTAGAGGGGAGCAATAGTTTGTGGATTGTTTGAATGAGGGTTGAGGTCAGCAATAAAGCAGCCTTAAAGATTTTTTCTTGAGTTCAGTGTCTGTTTTGGGGTGCAGTGGTGATCTGAGGTCAGTATTGGTAGACATGTTGGAATGTAGCGTTCTAGAGCCTGCTTTTCAGGCTCCAAGGGATCTGAGTAGTTGGTGTTGCTCAAGCTGTACACTTCCACATGTAATTGAGCAGTTCATTTTTGTTAATGATCTAAACTTTGCCGTCTGCTGGAGAGCCTTTTCCTGACATTAGAGTTTAGTCCAGTTGGAGCTCAGTTAGAGTTTCCTGACTAGCCTGTTACCATGTGTTCACCGATCACCTGGAATGACTGTGACTAGTGTACTGTGTTATGCTATGAGGTTGTTTTAGGTGCTGTGGATCTGCTTTTTCTCTGTCAAACCAGGACATTTCCATGGCAATTGGCACCTTTCAGCTTCCTGAATGTCTGCATAGTATGACACAAAAATTGTCACGCCTTTTGAATTCCATTGTCCTCCTTCCTCCCAGCATGATCATAGATGCAGGGAGGGGCAAGGGGCAATATGGGAAGAGGCAGAAAAGAAGCTGCCATCTACGAAGCAACAACTGCATACAGCTGCTTCACCTCATGTTCCCCTGGAGTCAGAAAAATATCATTTGAGGTCCATGCTGAGCTATTTGCAGTACAGACAACTGTGAGCATGGGTATTCCAAATGGATTGTGTTCCATTCTTGAAGGACAGAATGTGTGAAACATGAGTACAGCAGGTACCAGGGTTCTGCTGCACCTGGACCAATGCACTCATTGCATGCTTTGTGTTGGAATTTGCTATAAGCTGTAGCTCTCACTTCCTGACCTGTCATGTGAAGACTTTGGGTTTAGCATTCCTCTGTGAAGGCATACCTCTAAACTGTTGCTGGAGCTCTGCTACATCTTAAAGTTAGGTTAATTTAAGATTTATTTCTTCTTCAGTGCAGTAACGCATATTGTATACTGATGCAAAACAATCCCCCCACGCCCTGCAGGATTAAAGCAGTATGAGAAAAATGCAGAGTGTTTAACTTGTTTGTTCTTTCTTCACGTTCAAGGAGAAAATTAAGTCCTTTAGAACCACAAAACAATACAGTGTGAGATTTGTGGCTTCAGGAAACAGCAAGGAAGTTGAAACCATAGGTTCTTGACTCTCAGTAATGTCATTAGGAACCTGCAATATTACTTTGTGGATTTTTAGTTCTAGCTGAGTTATGTTTTCTGAAGGGAGCAGAATGCAAGAGCAGGAACTTCTGAACTTTAAGGACTTCTCTGTGCATGCCTTTGTTTCCTTGCTATATTATAGCACTAAGAAACAGAAATTAATTTCAGGCCTTACACAGTGTAACGTTATTGTGGCATAGCGATGAGCTGGGTCTATTTGGAAGAATCCAGAGTGTGATGGAATATTTCTCTGGGTAACTGTCAGAGGAGTAGGAAAAACATCTTTGTTGTTGTTTTTTTTTTCTGCTAAAAAGCTCTGTTTGAACTTACGGAAGCCTTATCTTTCACAGCTTCATGGGTACGAGCTTTCTTTACTAAGATGTTTTGTGATGGTGTATGAGGAGTTTGATCATTTTCATCTGTATGTATGTAAGACTGACAGACCCAGCTGAAGACCCAGCAGTAGTTCATCCTCCAGGAGTTTCAGACCCTGGCCACTATGCAGTTAACTCCTTGTCTTAACAGGTACTCACAGTTGCAGATCTACTGAGAAGCATCCCAGATGATGTTAGCCACTTATATGTGCTGTGGAGTTAATCTGTGCAAGATAGAGTAAGAAATGAAGGTTAAAATCAGGATTTTTCTGGAAACTTTTAAGTACCCCATGAAATACTCTGTAAATAACTCTTGTTGATTTAAGCAACTAGTGAACTTGTTTGGGGAATAACAACAAGGTCCCAGAGCCTCAGCAGCAAGACCCGTATGGTATGCTTTTAATTGTGTGTATGGGTGGCACAGTGCATGCACGCACACACACAAATACTGCTAAGAATCTAATTGAAACTGTTCAATAATTTTCCACTTGTGGCTGCAGTCAGTGTCACATTCACAGTGTATTAAAGACATTTTTTAAGCATTTCCATAGCCTTTTCCTACCTGCTGTGATGCCTTAGTGCCTGTGGATTGCCTGCTATGGAATGGAACTATTGATTTGCATGGATGCAAAATCACTGAGCTCATATGAGAAATAGGAAGAAAAATACCCTTCATGGACAACTGAAATAGGAATGATGGGGAAACAGTTGAAGGCAGCATACACTGATTGTTCAGGCTTGAGGGGTACTCCTGAATATCTGAGTTTTGTTTATCCCCTCCATGTATTTGACTGATATGTCAGTTAAAATTTGTGTATCTTTCCAGAATTCCCAGTTCAGTGATGAAGTGGTGACACAAATCTCTATTTTGCAGCCATAAATACCATTTTTAACACAGTGTTTTTTAACTTTACCTGTGCTACAAGTCGTTTTTTCAGCATCCTTCTGGATTAAGTCATCTCACCAAGGGAGGATTGATTGTAAAAGGTTTTGCTGGGTTCTGTTGTCAGCAGCAACAGCTACTTCTGGTTTGTTCCAAACCACGAGCCCTTTTGCATAGCATTAGTGTTAACAGACCTCACAGCTGGGCGCATCTCACAGAATCCAGCACTGATGGCATTCCCTGTGGGAAGGTGGGAATTGCCCCCGCCTTGTGCTGCAGGGAGCTGCAGCATTGGTTTAGAAGCTTGTCTTTTATTTTAAGCATTTTTTAGACTTAGATGAATAATTTTGCCAACCAAGAAGTTTCAGTGCCTTGACTTTAGCAAAGTCCCTAAAGAAAGCGGTTTTGACATCTTTTGACATCTGAATTTAAAAGCTTTGGGCTGTAGTTGTTCTTATCCCTGTTGCCACTGTTAGCTGGTGGGGAGAGGAGCTCAGGAAACTGGTGAAGTGAGCCAATAATGGTTTCTCTCTCCTTGGTAGATGGTTCTTCTTTTACCCAGAGGTTCTGTTCTTTCTTGTCACTCAGCAGTTTGAAACCAGTAATAAAAACTCAGTTTGTTGGTTTGTCCTTCAGAATATTGTGAACAAATCAAAGTGTTCTCTTAAGATAATGTTTGAAATGGAACAATGTAAACTTTTTGTTGTTTTATTGTTCCTGGGACTACTCTTAATTGTGTATTTTTTTTTTTACTCTGTTATGTTCATGTCCTCTCCAGCATTGTAAGCCATCTGCAAGAAGTCTGATGGTACCCACTCTCCTGCACAGTTGCTTAAAAATAAAGGAAGCTGAATGACTCTTGGTAAATTCAAACCCACCAGATGTGTTTGCTTAGCTTAGTGTACAGTGTCCTGAAACTGCAACCTGGCTGCTATTAACCAGTTAACAGTTTCCACACTCACTAGAGTGATGAAGCGTTTTGGAAGACATGTAGACAGCTTACTGCAGGCACCTCTGGCTGCCTAAAACAGACTTTCCACTGTCGTATGTAGTCAATGAATGGAGGTCACTTTTCTGATGAGCCTTCAGTCATAGAACCCTAGAATGGTCTGGCTTGGAAATGACCTTAAAGCTCATCCAGTTCCAACCGCTGCTCAGGCAGGGACATCTTCCACTAGAGCAGGTTGCTCCAAGCCCTGTCCAACCTGGCCTTGAACACTGCCAATGATGAGGCAGCCACAGCTTCTCTGGGCACCCTCTGCCAGTGCCTGAGCACCCTCACAGGGAGGAGCTCATCTCAATCTCCCCTCTTATCTTAATTTATGTATGTGCTCTGGGTTGTCTTTTAGAGGAATGATATTATTTTCGCAGCTAAAATAACTACCTAAACCAGTGTCAGTGTTTCTTCCTATTAAGCTACAAGTCTGAATCCAGACACAGACTGGGAGAGACTTTCTGACATACCTCACTTTTGTGGCATTAAAGAGCTAATTCATTGAAGAGCCAAAACACCAGACCAGTGTTTGATTTCTGCCACCTACAACACTGTAGCATTACCTGCTGCCCCCTGCTAATAAAACAGGCCAGGAGTTTCAGAGAAGTATTTCTGTGCTATACAACAAGAGTGTATTTCTTTTTTTACCCGGTGACTGCCACTTAGCAACGTGATGTGCAGGAAGCATAAATGTTGTTCTTTCCCTTTCTGTCTCCCAAATGTAAGGGAGGGTTCAGGAAAAACACGTCAGCCACAGTTGTTTTGTTTTCTGGAAGTTTTTCCAGTCTGACCCTAAAAAGGAGTCCATATAAACACATTTCTTTTTGTTTGCATTCAAGTGGTTCGATCATGTAAATCACTCCTTGAAATCTCAGTTTAATTTGGCAAACCTCTGCTGGTCATAAATGCGAGTGGTTGGCATGCTGTCGTGTGGGTTGCGTGAGGCTCTGATCTCTTATGCTGAAAGCTGGGAGAATTTTACCATAATAATTTCACTTTCTGAAGAAGAGCACATTCTGCCCTGCTTTTCTGGCTTCAAAATTGATTGCACATCGTGACTTGGAAGCTGCCAGCTTTTCCTGGTCTCTGCCAAACTGAATTATGATAGCTGATTTTCATTAGGAAAATACTGGTGATCTGCTAAAGTGTTCCTTAATTTCTACCTATTTAACTTCCTCAATGAAAACGTGGAAATCATCACTAACCTCGCTGATCAGTAACCCAGGAATGGAAGGAACATTGACCTTTTTTGTCAATGATATTGACTCTCCCCCCGCCGCTGAAACCCTGGCACCAAGTGTCTCTGGTTGCTCTCATCTCGTTGCTGTTACCTAAAATGCAGTGAGTTTGCCACTCACTAATTTCAGGATGTTTTGAGTTCCCTGAAGAGCAGTATCTAGGCCCTTTGGGCTCAGTTTATCAACATAGGTTCATCTCTTTGTGAAATGCATTTTCTGAGGTAATTCTGCTAAGCGCATCTTCCTCTGTGAAAGAATGGAGATCTCAAGGTTATGGTTACTGAGCTGAATGAAGAGGGGACTTCCAAGCAGATGGAATTCAAGTCCTTTGCCCGCCGTCTAAAGGTAGCGCCAATGCACTGGTTATCACAAGAGAGTTAATAGTTTGTAAAATGAGGTCTTTGGCCTATTTCTCATAACTCTGCTGATAGTTGAAGAGTTGTTTACATGCCAAAAAATTGTGGCGTGGCTTAGCTGTGTTCAATATCAGAAAATGGTTAAGAGAAAATTGACTACATGTAGCAGAGTGAACTGAGAAGGCAATGGGAAATGTATTGTTCTAAATTGGATTAATTTGACTATATTTATCAGTCCTATTTTGATTAATCATCCGGGAGCTATGTTCCTACGGGGTAGGCAGAGCAGATTGTTAAAGAGGCTGTCACAGAAAGTAGATTTTTAGGAGTTGGGGATCTTGGATGCTATTCTTGATCCTGTCACTGACTCACTGTGCAAGCCTCCTAAATTGCATGAGTCACTTCATGTCTCTGCCTCATTTACACTTCCTATAAAAGTGAGTATTACTTATATCATGCCCAGTGTTTGACAGCTTCCCTTGCATCTCCTTTCCCCTGTGTCATGTTTAAGTCCCGAAAGTAATTTACAGTAATGTACAAAACTGTATCCAGTTTTACTGAAAGTCTCTCTCTAGTTGGGGTCTGTAGATGTGACTGTCCCCAACAAAGAGGTTTAGTGAGAAATGTCCTTGTCAATAAAGAATTTCATTCAGTTAATACCTTAATTCATCTGCACTTAAATCCTTCTTTCCTATTTTTGATGCTTAAATGCTATCAAAGCTTTTTAAAGGGTCCTTTCAATTCAACCACAAACATTTTCAGACACTTCTGAACTGCGTAACGGGGCTTTGCTATTTCTTGTTTCCCCAATTTGTGTCCTACTATGCGTTACCTATCTACCACATCCTGTTTCAGAGCCATAGGTCCTTAAAGACTGGAGCTGACTTTTTTCCCCAGGCCAGTTTCAGAGGCTACAGAAGTGGCAGCTAGACACTAGCTAGGCAGTGATGTGCAGCAGTTTGCTCACCCACTCATACTGTGATTTCAGGTGCTTCAGAGGGTGCCTCTGGTGGTATTTTACAAAACCAAGATGTAGTCCTAAGCAATACAAACCTTAATTTTATCTTCTGCTGAATTTTATGCTCTTTGTTAGGGGAACTTTGAACAATTTCCTTTTGTTTAACTATTCTCAGTGTCTTTAAAGTGTTTGCAGGGGGTGTTTCTCTCCCAAATCCGAGGAGTGGTACATGGAAAATGAAATTATTGAAATACATTTGTGGAGAGCTTATGGTGAAATAAACTTCAGTTGAGGAGAAGCTAAGACGCGTGTAGCATGGCTCAGCTGAAGAAAGACTGATAGTTGAGTAGCGCTTTGGTTTGGGTTTTTTTGTTGTTTTTTTCCTTGACTGGCAATTCCTTGATCTTAGTAGGATACCCCAAACCACATTAATATTTAACTAGAAAGGCCCTGCGTGTGTGTGCATGCATTTTGTGTCTAAAAATAGTTTTCTTTGAACAGGATTCAATTTTGACTTTGCTTGCTTCACTTTCAACAAGGAGCAGAATTCCATGTGGAAAAACTAATGTCCTTTTATTGGCCAGCTGGAATTCCCCTGGCTTGGCAGTGCTCCTTTGCAATTCTTCCTTACCGTGTACTTTCATTTAGTCAGCAGCAATGTATGTAAATGAGTTCTGGGCAGTGAGAAATAAAGAGCAGAAAATGCCTTTATAATGAATATTTTTTTTCTTTAAATGCAATTTTGAGTTCTGCCTGATTTTTCCAACTTATTTTGCTAACTATTTCCACTCACTCTTCCTTAATTCTGACATTAACAGAGAAATTGTGGAGTTAATATTTCTTAAACCTCGTATGTAATATGCTAGATTTTGTTCCATAAGAATCCTTTTATCTTTCTAATAGAGAATTAACAGAAGAACATGGCATTGAATAAGATTGTAAAAGCACATTCTCATATTACAAATGTATGCTTCCATCAAATAAGCAGAACAGTCTCCCTCTACTAATCAAGAATACCAACACACAATTATGCAGTGAGTTTTCATTCTGAACAGCTCAGACCAGTGACAAGGTTTTGAGGAAAACAAGCATACATCAGCTTGTCTGTATTTCATGCTCGCTTTGAGCTGTTCACCAAAAGGGATATGCTACCATGACAGTGGGTACCTATGTCTTTGAGAGGTTATGAAGAGTATGCCAAGTGCCAAACTGCTGCCCCTAGAAACTGTTCCTGGGACAGGAACAATACGAGTAAAAGCTCACGGAAGCTTTTCTATCCTTGGGAAGTGTTGAGATCTGTTGATGTCTCTGAGGATGATGTCAGTGTGTTAGTTAGTGTGAACAGCTGCCTGTGAGTAATTCCATGGATACCTTCCACTTGTTGTACTGACATCATCAGAGCACTCAGTAGATGGTAATTCATTCACTACCACAGAGATAAAGTTTAGGATTAAAGGATCATTGCTGAGTTCTGAATGGAAGCATCTCTAAGGACACAAGTCTGCTAACCAAGCATTAAAAAAAGCTAAAATGAAAGCAGTTAATCTGTGACAAGTGATACATACCTGTTCTGCTCTTAAGTTTTCAGAATGTATCTGGAACTTACTTTAGAGTTTTAATCATGGTAGAAATAATGGAATGAGAAGGTGACTGATACTCCAACTGTAATGTACAGCACTTACAAGATAAACGTCTCCAAGTTTTAAAGCAATGTGTGATGCACTTGGATCAAACTCATTAGGGCAGGATGATTAAGGATTAAGGTACTTCTGAAACTGGAACCTGATAGAATTGCTGGACTATTTTGGGTTTGTATATTTTGCATTAGCAGGCAGGGTATTACAGGTGTAGCTAACCAGCACCAGAAGGGGTTTCTTGTTGGCATCTGCCCTCGGTATGTTTTGTTCTGTTGCTGATTGTTTGTCAACACAAATGTCTCTGCTAAATTTTGGGTTTACTTCTGTTACAGGGATAAGACAGTTTGAAAAGATGACAACAAATTGTAATATGGGGTCTGGAGTCAGGGGAAGGCTGACAGCATTCAGTACACCAGTCACAATGGTGTCAGAGACTTACTCAAATCCCTGATCTAGTTCTGCCAGCCACCTCACTGATCTTCAGCAGCGTGAGTGCTAATGCAGGGTATGTGCACAGATGCGTGTAGTCACGGAGGTGTTCAGGAGCAGTGCTTCTGCAGGCTTTACAGATAAAATAGCACCTAGCAGTTCTGAAGGAACTAGGTATAGCTGAAATGGCACTATCGCTTCATAAGGATATTTTGGCTTACATGAGGTAGGGAGGTGAAAGCAAGGTATTTGTGCCAGTGTCATTTTATTGAATAATGGAATTAGCCAGCTAAGCTTGCGGTGGTTACCGCAGTGCTCTGCGTTCACTAAAACCAGACTACTTTGTTCACCTGAGGCTTGCGTGCCTCCATGTGTGCCTTTCTGCTTCCGCTGTGCTGACATGAAGGTTTCATATCTTGGCTTTTTATCACTATTCCCATTTGTCACAATTCACCCGTCTTGTTTCAGGTGATTATCTCAGCATGTGAGCACATGAACTGAGATGTGGCTTATGTTTGCACTGTATGATGCTTGTTTCTGTATGACTTAAAGGATGTTAAATTGGGGGTGTTCTCTTGTCTCGTAATGCCAGTGCAGCACATTTCCAGTGAGCAGGAATAAGCTGTGTATATACTGCTATCAAGTGGTGCAAAAAACCCTGTAACTTCTTGAAAGCTGTATGTGTTTACAGTATGGGAATTTTTTTGCGTAGTAAGATGGTTGAAAAAATTATAGAAGTCCCCAAGTTTTTAAGCAAGTTTGGACAATATCCATGTGTGCAGTTGTTGGTTAATAATGCTTGTGTCTCTGGGTGCTCTTCAGCAGTGTTCAAATAGATTCGTTATATGATGCAGGTAGAGCACACCTTGGGGAAATGAGAAATTTGCATATAAGCAGACTTGTGGCGATGGATTTGAAGAGTATTGGGATTTCTGAAGGTGATTTTTAGTAAAAGGTGGGATGAAATTTTGAAAGTGTGTATGTGTGCACTTATTGAACTGCTTATAAGTGCAAAGATGCCATTTCTGGTTCAAAACACCTAAGCTATAAAGAGCTGGGTTCCTGGAGAGTATTCCAGGGATGCACCCCTGCGTATTTACTGCATTCATTCATTTTGTGAACTGCTGTTGATTACTGAATAGTGGCTCTATGGACTTCTGGTTTGAGCTGTCCCTGTGTTCAGAGTATACTCCCATTACTACTTCTCTCATGTCTATGGCAACTTTAACTGGTTGTGCCTAGAATTACTCCTAAATAATGGCTAGTGTAGGCCTACTGTTAATTAGTTATATAGTGAATTTGTCCTCATAATGAAAGTGTAAATTTCTGACCTATTTTGTAATGTCAAAATACCAAAGCTTGAGGAAGGGCTTCTAGTCTAAGTTTTAGTACTGTGGTCTTTTTTGTACCTGTATCTAGGTAAGAGCCTGCCTTCCCCTCACCCCAGGGTTCTGTTTTAACTCTTCAGTGTATGGTATTAATTCGTGATGGGAAGCTATTTCTGGTTATACATATGATGATTTCCTTTAGCTAAACCTTACCTTTTTTTTGCTTACAGGTTCCTATTTGGTCCACTTTGATAAAGTTATATTATTCTTTATAAAATACAGTGGTATCTGATGCAGAGACTTCAGCCATATTGTAAACACCATGGCTATGGCTGCGGTGATTTCAGCTAATGGCAGTCACTGGCTGTATGACAAGTAAAATGAGTAAGAGTGATGTGATTGTTAGCTGAAATGATGAGACACGTGAAGTACTTCTGGTGCTTTAGTGAGTCTCTTAAATGGTATTTTACTCATCTGAAAGCTCAGTTACAGAGCAGTGTTTTTGTTGGAGATGAGCACGTTTGTATTCATACATGTCATATTTCAAACCTTACGAGAATACAAAATTAGAAGATGCCATACTCACTTTAACCTCCCCTTTTCCAATTTAACTGGTTCTTAACCAAACTTATGCAAGTAGGATGTTACGGGCGTTCTTACTCGTGGTACCGCTCGCTGTCTGTTAACAGCTTTGTTTCCCAAAGCGTGCTGGCATGCGCACAGGTAGTTCCTCTCTGTGCTCATTTTACCTTGTTGGGTGTGTGTTTGTCTGTAGAGCGGTGCCTTAGCCTGAGGATTAGCATAGCTGTGTGCAAGCTTCCCTGTTACTAATCGTTACATCTGCGTTGCAGAACATCCTCAAGTCCTGTAGCTTTACAGCTCTGTAGAGCCCTTGGATGTTTTTACCTTTATATAGTCACCTTTGCCAGTGAGCATGAATGTTACTCTTTTGGGGAGAATGTTCTGCTTGTTTGGTTTTTTTTTTTCCACGAAGTTCTACAGTTTGATTCCTGTATTGTGTGTTTGATTATCACAGGTTATAAAATTTCCCTCTCTACTTTGTGGTGTGTACTTTAATCCTTTTTGAAAGGGATTTCCTAAATTGCAAGTAAAAGAGCTGTTGCTTTTGTAACTTATTCCAAAACCTTTCTGCTGCTTCCTTAGTGAGATTGTCACAGTAGCAAAATGAGCTGAGGAAGGAATAACCCCAGAACACCACCAGCCCAGAACCGAACCAAATGGCTAAGGAGAAAGCTGGGGATGGTGATCAGTGTGTTACCCTGGCAGCTGGATATCAAACTGGTCATCACTTCATCAGGATTTTTTTGTCCTTTACACTTTTCAGTTGATTCATTTGATCCTTGAACTTTAATTAAAAAAAAAAAAATCCTTTGAAATTGTGTTTTGTCTTCAACAGTGCCCTTAAAGATAGTCGTTTTCCCCCCATGACGAGGGATGAGCTGCCACGGCTTTTCTGCTCAGTGTCTCTACTCACTAACTTTGAAGATGTATGTGACTACATGGACTGGGAGGTAAGGATGTCAGATATCTTTTAAGAAAATGACTTTCATACGGCATACATCTATAGCAGAGCTCACACCAGTGAAATTAGCTGCATATGCTTAGTGTAGCTGTCACTATATATTTGCACTTTCTACCCATTATTTTGTGCACAGATTGAAAAGATCCTTTTTGATAGAACTGTCACCTTAAAAGTTTGTGCTGTGAAAGTGGAATCGACTTCTGTTCTTGCTCACTTAGTTACTCAGAATAAGAATGGTCTGCACAGCTGGATTTATTTCTAATGTTCCATCAAGCAAGGCATTGTCCAAGTGGTGGTGTCCCAAGACCTCCTTGCAGCAAAGTTAACTACAGGATCATGGTAGATCAGGCCATTGATTCTGGAAGGAGGATGTTTCAGTATGAAAGTTCAGTCTGGTGCATGCTTCTGAAAAAAGCACTGCAGTCCCAAAACAAGCTGCCTTTTTTAGCTTGTAGGACTCAGCCATTTATCTTTCCCAAAACGTTCTTTGCATTCAAAGCAGGTGGTCTGCAAAGCCCCTGTACAGTGAGGCCAAATAAATCATTGTTCTTGTTTTTCCTAGCATGGAGCTGAATCCATTTTAATTGTTAGGCTCTAGGAAACCTGCAGGTGTTGTTTTGGAACAGCAGCATAAGAGATTAAGAGGCAAAGGCTGCTTTTAGAATGATTTCTGGGAAGCTGTACTGAAGGAGGTGTTATTCTGTATTCTGCTTTTGCCATATTATTTGGTATTAGACACTTGCAAAAACCAAGTTACTGACCTTAAGATGAATTTTTCATCTCAGTCAGTACAACTGTTGTATTGCTTTTGAGTCTGTACGTGAATGAACATGAAATAGAAATTGAAATTGTCGTGTATGATAGTGGACATGCTGTAATGGCAGATACCACACAAATTACAGCATTTCCCTTTAATGATGATGAGAAAAAGAAGTTGCCATTGTATTCCCATAAACCAAATGGATATTGAACACAATTGCATTTGTTGTTAAAATGGTAGGAGGCCCCACTGTATCACAGGGGTGTATCCTGCAGTAACCCCAGCATTATGACTTTTACAGTAGCTGAAAATCTGACAGAAAAGCATTTCCTGTTCACCTCACAGTGGCAAGGACTCCTTACCTTCTGGTATGTAATTTTGAAGAAGATGAATGCAAGTTTCCTTTGGGGTTTATCAGCATTTTCACCCGAACCAGAATTACTCATTTTTTATGCAGTGTCAGACAGAAATAAACCTTTGCTGGAACTGCCTGTGCATTCCCAACCAGGAGCTTTGTTCAGAGAAGGAACTTGTCTTGTTAAGAGCACTTCAAGCAACGTTTTCAAGTAATCAAAACTGGAGTGACTTTTAATATTAAACCAAACTAGAAGTCAAAATTAAAAGCAGTAGAATTTTTCTGCTTTATTAGGTTGACTTCTGGTGGTAAACACTGTGATGTTTTCAATTTCATTGCATTTATTATAGTTCATTAAAAGTCAGACTGTGAATACACTCAGAAAATGTCTCTTAATGTGAGGTGCATAATGAAATAGCATTTAGCTCTTTTCATGTGGTCTGTCAATATTATTAGATGCTGGTTTATTCTCTCAATAATAAACTTCTAACATGACCAAACTGTTCTTCCTTGCAAGAGAAGCTGAAGCCAAAGCCTGAGTTCAAACCTACACTCTACCTCAGAAAGACTGTTTTTGATTTTAGTCCTTGGAGGACTTCTGATTCATGACTAATTCGTGTATGAAACAAGGGAGGGGTTTACTTTCCATGTCCTTTCTCTGTCGTGTTGCAAAGTCCTTGAGACTTCAACAACTGTAAGGAAGCTCAGCGTAGAACTGTAGTCTTCCCCAGTTCTGACTGATTTTATGGATTCTTATGATCTTCTTACTGGAAAGCCCTGGCTTATGAGGGAAGAGTGGAAGGGTCAAAAATAGAGTAGTCTTTGTATTATCCGTTTGCTTAGTTGCTCTCTCCTATTTCATTTAAGTTTTTTTAATGATTGTATCGTACAGCTGTGGATGATCCGCAAGCGTTCCATGTAAAAGGGCTGTGGGGTTGTGTATATAAATGTGGGGAAGATAAAATTTGTTAGTCTTTAAAGGAACGATTCATCACTGTTTGTGCTTCTGTCAGTGGATAGCTTATGTCATCTGTGTTTCCTTTAAAGGAGCTGCAGTTATGCAATATTAATGGCAAAAGGACATTTCAGGATGTCTATAGAGTATGACGTACAGAGAGATTCTGTGTCTTTCATCTTGTGTAACGCTAAGATGGCCCTGAAAAGCATCACCCTGGTTAGGAGACCTTATTTCTGTAGGGCTGATGCTACTGATGATCCTTAGGGGCCAATTCAGCAGGTTGCTGACAAGATGTCGCAGTATTTCAAAATTGCCAGTTCAGATGACTGCCAGTGCTGTGGTGGCTTTGATACAAGATCACATGAAGACCCAGCTCAGGAGTGTCTCCTGTATCGTGAAGCAGAGTGTAGATACCCTGTTCTCTAATTAATGAATTATCTTCCCCCCTGAAAATAATGTCAGTTGTCAAAAACAAGGTGAGATCCTTTTGCAGCAGAAACTTCAGCCAAGTGAGATAGGAATAGACTGCTCTTAGCTCCCACGTGATTTTTCAATTTGCTGCAATTTTCACCTTTTATTAAAGTAACTAGGAGAAAGTGCACACCTTTATAGGACTAATTCCTCGCCATGGTTCATGAGCGTGCTTCCCAAAATATAACTTTGCATTCTTACTTACATGGGTCTTCATGTGTATTGTAGTGCGCTGTAGTAACTGAACAGATGTATGGCTTGAAATGAACACTGGGAGTTACAAACTTTTGTCTCCTGTTCTGCTGTTCATTCCTGATGCAGGTACACTTGCATCTCATACTGTACTTGGAACTCTCTGCGTAGTTAGCAGCACCCTAAAAGAAGGAGTGTAGAAGAGTTTGAGTAGATTGCTGTGAAGTACCATGGCTTTGGGTCCTTTAGAAAGATCATCTGTTTGGTTTGTGGAGCTTGTAGGCCTGCCATTAGGGTAAATGAGCCTACACTCAAAATGCCCTGTAAGTGCATTCAGGTCCCACAAATGGTGTATATAAGGTATGATCAGGTTGTAGGTCTTGCAGTTCCAGTTTCGGTGCTGCCAGCTCTGCCTCCTTGAGAGAGTGTTCTAGAAATACAGGAGAGAAGAGCAAAGCGCCCCTACTCATTCCCTCTCATGTTACAGCAACTGCACACCTTTCTAATTGATTTTCTCATTAATTTAATGAAGAATCTGGGGGGGGGCTGCAAGAAGGTGAGGCCTGTCTTGCTAACTCATATCTTCCCCCCATTTTTTAATTAAAACATAAGGAACATTGTAATTGTATGTAATTATAATTAGAAACCTTTTGGAAAACATGATTGTAATTCCAGGAGGGTAATAAATAACTAGACTTGACCAGTGGCTCTTCCTTAAAATACCCTGAAAGAGATCTTTGCCCTGAAGTTGCTGTTCATCAGTAAAGTCAAATCTGCAGAATTGCTTGCTGTGTTGATACAAAAGGCCTTTAGCCTGTGTGCTCTGGTTTAAATATTAGCCTAAACAGTTGTAGCAGACTGGTGTTGACCAAAAGGTGGCTTTTCATTGTTAAGAAGTTAGTAGATTTAAGGCTTGTGAAAATTCTTTCCTTCTTAAAAGTGCAGTGGCACCAGCAACTCCTGCAGCTTGTGTTCCTTAGAAGAAAACGAACACAGAATTTCGGTATTTTATTCTCTGTGGATGATATTCATTGATTTCATGTGTGTAAATAAATGATTCATTTAAAAAAGAATGCCTGCCATCAAGGGGAGAGCATATCTCCTGAGTAGTCTTTAGCCTCCTTTGTTAAATCAGCATGTCATATTTAAGCCCTACTAAGGATGATCAGAAAGAAGCCAGAATATTTGCTACAGACATGGGTCTAAAAAGCTGTAGAATTCAGCTAATAAAAAGTGGGGTCAGCTTCTAATAAGTAGCAGTAATCACTTTGAACTGCTTCATTTCCAGACAAATTTGTATGCAGCTATTTCTACAGTATTAGGTAAATAAAGAGGAAAGTTACTATGTGATGTAGAATCGAAAGGACTACCGTACAAGTTACAGAATCACAGATTTGGGTTGGAAGGGACCTTAAAGCTCATCCAGTTCCACCCCCTGCCACAGGCAGGGACACCTTCCACCAGAGCAGGTTGCTCCGAACACTGCCAGGGATGGGGCAGTCACAGCTTCTCTGAGCACCCTGTGCCAGCGCCTCAGCACCCTCACAGGGAAGAACTTCTGCCCAAGAGCTCATCTCAGTCTCCCTTCTGTCAGTTTAAAGCCATCACCCCTTGTCCTGTCAAGCCAGCCTTTTGTTTGGAAATGTTTATAGGTTGCTGCTGTTCAAAGACTGAGCTGACAAACCATAAGTATGTAGGAGGATCAGACATATCCCGGAACAGCCTGACCTGGTTCATCCTGTGGTTAGGTGATTGCTTGGACTGGGAGGCAGACACACAGAGTTGTCACTGTTTAACTGGTGTGCTGGCAGTTAGGGCTGTCCTGCAGCTAATGCCTTCCAAACAGGTACCTAGCCCTTACCTTCCACCTCTGAGTAGAGTATTTTAGGGAATTTCAGAAGGGTTCTCATCAATGCAGGAACATAGGTCCCCTGGGGAAGTCAAATTCCTAACTGTGCCCATGCCAGTCTTAGTGTGGATCATCCTTATTTTGCTTGTGTGTGGCTTTCAATTTATTTAGCTCAGGCCTGGTGTTGATTAACTGGAGCTAAACAATGAAAAGCCATTTGTACTGGACTAAGAGTATTGCTTAGTTACACAGTTGGAATTCCTGCTTCACAGAATGCTACGAACTCTTCCCAACCGGAGGAATTGTGGGTGCAGTTGTGTTGCCTTATTAATTCTGCTCTACAGACATGGGCCTAAAAGTCTATTAAAATGGTTAATGGGAAACATCCAGATCAGTGCAATTCCTGCTGCCTGAATGTTGGGTCATACTCAGTACATCACTAGTGTTTCTGGTTAGTTTCTCATGAGTACTATGCTATCGCTACTATGCAGAGCAGTTGTGTAGAATTTAGAATCTAGTATTTTGCAGGTTTTGAAGCTGTGCAAAACCTGAAAGTACTTGATGTTAGTGCTTAGGCAGCTGACATTTCCGGCCAGTTGCTGAGGGACTGTCTCGAGAGGGGACGCCTGCAGCGCCTGATCGGGGGCAGGCTCGGCATCCCGCGGCTTCAGCTCGGAGCAGCAGCGGGCTGAGGGAGCCTCGACTCCTCGACAGGGCTCGCCCAGGGCCCGGCAGCTGAGCGGACGGGAGGAGCGGACTCACAGGGGGGAGCCAGGAGGCGGCACCGGCCCTGGCTGGGTAAAAACTGCCCCGGGGAGCGGAGAACGGGGCGGGCTCGAGGCAGTTGGCGCGGGCAGGAGCGGGATGGTGCGCACCCGCCGTGTGACCCGGGCTCGGTCTGGGAGCTCTGCTCTGCTCCGGCTGCCCGGCGGTGGTCAGTGCAGGCACCAGACAGAGCCATGAGAGGGGAGGATGCGGTGCGGAGCTCGGGGTGCAGAGAGCGCCCGCACTGCTCTGCTGAGGG
>JAOEHY010014175.1:0-69935 GCA_025447955.1 Psilopsiagon aurifrons | reverse complement strand
GTGGGAGTTGCATTCTTTCAATTCTCCTTCCCATCCCTCCAGGAGCAGAGGGAAGAAAAAGGGGGAAGTGAGTGAACGAACTGCGTGGCTGATTTATGGCCTAAACCACGACAGTCCCCTAGAAACCTAAATAGAATTAAATAATCCGATTTCAAAACCAGTGTAAAAGTTGTGATCATTTCTTGTTTTGGGTCCCCCATGTGTTGTGTTCTGAATAAGCCCAGTTTTTAAGACCATCTACCAAATTTTGCAATTTATATTTGTGTGTAATCTCTATCCACATGTATGCCAGAGGGAGAGAGGCTTGGTCTCTGCTTCTTCCCATGGGATGATTCCAAGTTTCACAGCCAAGGATGAAAAGTAAATTAACAGGATATTCAATGATTTACCATGAGAAAGGCAGTGTGGTGATATCTGAAGCACAGCAGGCCCTCCTTGTTCTTCACAGGGATAGTAAGTGGAGTATCTCAGATATCACAGGGTGGTAATTGTAGAGAAAAGTTAACTTGCTAATAGCAATCACTTTATCTTGTTTGTCAGTGATTAGTTATGTAAATTTGTTCTTCCCTTCAATTCCATACCAGTGCATCAAGGTGACATGGCACATGTGCATAATTACTGCCAGTGTTATTTCTAGACCTTGATCTACAAAATGCAAAGTGCCACTTATTAGAAAGTCCACACAATCAAAGAGGCTTTTTTCATTTCTCTACACATGTTTGCTGTTCTCTTTTGATAGGCACAGCATGTAAGAAGCCAGTGGGAAGCAAACACTGTGCTTGCAACCTGCTTTCTCCTTGGTAATTAGCTAAATCAGGTGCATAAAGTTGTCTGCGTAACTCCTTGAGAGACTGTGACATTGCTCTTACAACACAGGGAAATACTGCTTTATCCAATCTGTAAGACAATAAAAATTAAAGGAAGATTAAAAATTATATTTATGTATTGTTTATATAGCACCACAGCACTTCACAGATGAATGATATGAGACTTTCAGTCCACAAGGGATCCATAATATACAGGCCAGATTCAAGCTGTGTCACTCTTTACTCCCTGTGTCGCCCATCTGACTCCAGGCTGATTCAACAGAAGCAACAGCATCAGAGTCTGGCTTCAACTAGAGAAAACTGTAGAGATTTATAACTAGGATTAAATAAAATGATGTCACCTCAGCCCTAACTAATTTAAACTTGAATGAGAGAAAAACCTAAACCCATCAAAAAGCTTTTAGCTGCAGCCATGTTTTACTCCATGATCTGTAGGGTCACCATGGCTGGGACTGTTTGCAGAGCCAGACAGTGAGATTGGTGCCCACTGTGTCTAGCTATAATAAAACTGATCTGCTGATGACTTAAAAGCTCCAATTAGCATATACTTCTGAAGAAACACATGCTATTGCTGATGCTTAGTAATGGGATGTCCTGGGTTCAGCAGCTGCACGGTTCTGAGTTACTGGCTGGGCTTAAACCATGACACAGCAGCAAGAGTCCCATCCAGATCACAGAAAGAGATTAATTTCATCCCAAACCACTCCTTTCATTGCCCAGCCCTTAGTTTCATCATGTATCAACTCCTACTTCCAGAATCCACAGACAAGGTACCAGTAGCTCCCACTCTTCTCTCTATAAACAACCCACCAGAGAGGACACACTTGACTCTGTGCAGCAAGGTTTGGCTGGTGGGAACACAGTCTCTGTGACAAACAGTGGGACAAGGTGGTGTAGGCCAGCAGCAGCTGTTGCTGTATTACACAAGGACCCAAATTCCAGCTGGGATATCCTTGTACAAGTTAAGCAGGAGCAAGCAGGTGGACCCATAGGGTTGAAACTCTCTTCTTTGGACCAAGTTCAAGTGCACATACATTTCAAGCTGGAAAGAACTTCTTAGAAAAAGTTACCCAACAGCAGGTTTATTTAATCGGAGTGGTTCATGTCTCCATTGCCTGTGGCAGAGAGGAATGATTTCTGGGGAAATCTATTCTAATTTGATTTTAAAAATCGTGCATGCACTGAGTACCAGAGATCAGCACCACACCATATTGCAGCATTAGAAAGCAAGAGGAACCAAAATTAGCATGAAAACAGTAATATTGCATTAGTCTAAACACAAAGGCAGCCTCACAAATAAAGTGACCTTACTCTAAATAAGGCTAAAGATAAAGATAGGGCAGAGCCAGGGAAGGAGCAATATACTTCTTTAAGAAAATACATGGTGCTGTGTCCTAGTCCAGTCAATCTGGGGCATGTTTGAGTCCCTTAGTGCTTTTATTTACCAAAACCACTGAAAAGTATAGGAAGTGCTGCTAATCCAATGAGGCAAATCAGGAGTGGGGTAGCTGACTGACACCCCATTAGTGATACCTCCTGCCTGTGAAGGATCTGAAGGTACGATGTGAAAGTGTTTTACCAACATTCACAAGCCCATGAAGCCTCCAGATGCTCGACAGAGTGGTCAAATTTGGTGCAGAAGGCACAACAGACTAGGTGGCAAGGCAGCTGGTACTTTTCAAAATTAATGCTTTCTTCCAGAGGGGACCCTGTATATCCAGTTTCAGAACCTTTGGTTGGTTTAGTATCTGCTAGACTCTCGGAGCTTTGTAATCCTTACCACCCAGCGCATAAACACAGTGCTGGATCCCCAGCGTGCCCCCTTTTCCATGTGCAAAGGCTGGGTGATGGCAGCAAGAAGTGCTTTTCTCCTGCCTTTCCCAAGCAGCCCTGTAGCAGCCACAGTGCGTCTGCTCTATTCTGGGCTACAGCAGCTGGCTGCAGCCCTCTGGGCACAGCACGGGTAGGGCTCAGCAGCTTTTTGATCACATGTCCTCCTCTCAGACTCTATTTTGGGGACTGCCATAATAGCTGGCTTTACCTTCTTCTTGCTTTCTGTGGTCAGCCTCATGCTGAGGAGGGTTGTCGCCCTAAAGGATCAAGCTGTTCCCTGTTTCCTCTGGAGGTGGATGGAAAGGACAGACAACCTGGCCCAGGCCTTGTGATGCGGCTCTTAAATGTGCAGGAACCTCACTCATCTCCCAATTCACATGAGCTCCAGGGACTTCATTCTGCTCTTGGGCAAACCTGCTGTCTCAATACTGCCTGTTGTTCCTTTGAAGTTAATGCACCGGCTCCAGATTTACATTGGCTTAAGAGGCATCTGTGTACAAACAAAGAGAAAGCACTTCAAGACAAATTTCCTCAGAGTCTCAATGAAAAGAAATTCAGTAATGCTGGGGCAAAGCACGTGGCTCAACTCCAGTTGTGCCTGGCTGGACAGTCACATCATCTTGCCCAGCATGCTAACACTAGTGGAGAAAAAGATACCCCCTCTCTTCCTCCATAGCTGCTCTGCCAGGCAGGACCCTCTCCAGAACAGTGAGTTGGAGGATGCTGCCTGTGTTAGGAGCTACCGAGGACCAGGAGCTGCAGGGCAGCAGGGCAGGGGGCTGTGTAAGCAGCTATTGACCCCTGCATCTGCCTCTTTGCCTAAGCAGGGGACTGCTGGAATTGAGGGCAAAGAGCAAATGAGACTGAGGCCAAAGGCTTCAGCAAAGAAGTTGCCTTCCTTTGACAGACCAATTCAATTAGAAACATCTTAATGGAGACCTGTTTTGTAACTCCCACTCAGCCAGACAGGAGTAAAAGGGCATATATGACTTGCTGCACATTACAAGGTAGGGGTCTTCACCCTGGTTCCCAGTAGGTCTCCAGTTAAAAGCAAGAGCAAAAGCTGGATAAATGGGCTGCTGCCAAAGGGCTGCTTTAATAACTGATCTGGAGAGACAGCAAACCTTTGCACTGACCTGGTACACCTCTCACCCCCGTTCTACTCTGTCCCTAGTGGCAAAAGTAATTGAAATATCAGGAGACAGCCAAAGCCCTGAAGGGTAACACAGCGAAAATGCACCTGCATTTAGATGCTAACTTCTCCTGCCCCTGTGTGCATCACCATGCTTGCAAGATTTAGAGACGTTATGCTTTTCCCTGTTTAAAGCCCTACAAAAATTCTCCAGGTATTGAGTGCATTATTATGTTTTTCCCAAAGACTCTTATTAGGCTGTAGTATCGAAAAAAAACCCACTAAACCCTTTAACGTGGTTTGATAGCAAGCAAAGACATACAAGAGAAAAGCAAACTGTCTTGTCCAAACTTTTTTCACCCTACTCTAGGTAAATGGTTTTCTTGTGTTCTGCAAAATGCTTACAGACAAAGTTGCAGCAGAGTAGGAAGTATTAATAGTAAGGTTTATTATAGCATCTTGCCTTGAATGGCTGCAGTGAAGGAATCCCCACTGGGTGACCCAGGGTGCAGATGAGTATAGAAGCTGTGTGATTCACTGTGCACAGCACAGCATGAAATACTTGCAGCAAACCATTAGCTGGGGAAAGAAGTAGGGCTCTTTCTATCTTAGGGGACCTGTGATCTAACTGGCATTTCCTGGGGTTTGTTGCTTGAATTATACTTCATGACCCTGTTTCCTGAACATGATTTTACCTTTTTAAAAGTGCATCTACGGTGAGACTACCTAATACCCCAGGCTCAAGCTTTAAACTGAATTGCTTAACAGGGAAGGTAGGTTATGTGGTTCTGTTCTTCAACTACGTAAACAAGTACTTCTAGGGCATAGAATCATAGAACAGTTAGGGTTGGAAAGGGCATTATGATCATCAAGTTCCAACCCCCCTGCCATGGGGAGGGACACCTCACACTAAACCATATAACCCAAGGCTCTGCCCATCTCAGCCTTGAACACTGCCAGGCATGGAGCATTCACAACTTCCCTGGGCAGCCCATTCCAGTGCCTCACCACCCTCACAGTAAACATGGAGTACATCTAGAAAATTCATTCATGTGAATGAATCTTCAAATAGTTTTCTGTGAATATTTAAATTTTTCACTTTGCTGTGTCTTTGAGAGTGATTTCAAACTGTGTTGACTGTATCCCTTTTCTGACAGATAGAGCTTGTGCCAAACATGCTGCATTCACTCAGAGCTAGTGTCAGTCATTTCACTGCTAAAAAAGTCAGGCCTGTTGTGATTACTTGCTCATTGTTGGTGCATTAGTGGGGGGATAATTGATACCACCTCAGTTCAAAAACATAAGGCCAGGATAAGGGGTAGACAGTGCCTCTGAGTATACCACAAGAACGAGGTTTAGGCACCTTCAAAGTGTTTATGATAAAAAACAATTGCATCGTTGGAGAACAGGTACCTCCAGAGACAAGCAACAAGAAAGAAGGATTTTCAAGATCAATTTTGACCTTACTGGCACTAACTCCAGTGTTAGATTCTCAGTTCTTTTCTGAACACAGTGACAAGAGCCTTTCCAGTAAATTGTACTTTACAGCTGACCCTAAGATAAGTCTGAAGAAATTGGAGTGGGTAGGAATTGCCAGTGATGGAAGGGAAAGAGAAACAGAAAGGAGCAAGTTTGAGGAAAAGTAGAGCAAAGCATAGAATTAATCTGGAAGGTCCTTCCAGTGTTGCACCTTTCACAAAGCTTATCTGGGCAAGGTTATCAGAGGTTGGAGTAAAACAGATTACTACAGCCAACCATGCAAAGCAAGGCCTGTGAGAGTCGCACACATCAGCTTGACTGGATCTGTTCTCACGATGTGTGCTGTCTGTAAGAAGTCAACTGAGGTTCCCAAGAAGGGGAAGAAGTCACTGGTGCTTCATCACTTTGGTTTAGGTTATGGAGTCTACCCATGACCTTCCAGGCTGGCTGGAAGGAGGAGGGAAAAAGACGACAATATGAGGAAAGTACTGTAGGCTGGACATAAATGGGACAAGCTGTTGGTTATACTTGTCCATCGGGGGTGTTTTGTGTCACTGATAATTTCAGGCTTTGAAGTGAAAAAGTAAAGAAAAACTTTGCTTACCTCAGGACTTCTGTCCTCGCAGTGGTTTCTGCTTAAGTGACACAGATCTAATCTACTGCCTGCAGCATACAACAGGAAGAGATAAATCAAGGACTGTAAAGCAACGCTACCTTATCCAAGACAAAAAAAAACCACTGGGGCAACCCCAGAGGCATTGATGGCTGGGAAACACATTGATGGCTGAGAGATCACTCAACTCCTGCCAGTACTCACTCCAGTGTCCTGAATATATAGTACAGCACCATGGAGACACTCACTGTAGAAAAATCTGTCTCCTAAGGTAGCCTTACCAAACTACTACCTGTATCGGCCCAAAGGGCAAAACTTTGGGTCCCCAGAGATGCTCCTGAGCAGGTTCTGCATTCCCTCCTGACCCTATTGCGTTCAAGATGCATTGACCAGACCCTTGCTGTCTCCATAGGAGACGATCACAGGATCAATCCCACCGCCATCAAGCTTCTTTCCTTTATGGAGACAAGGATGCCTAAGTTGTCCATAATTTCCATGTAGGCAGTTTAATCATTGCAGCAACTCTTTTCCTCTCCTATCAGGTAAAAAAAAAATAAAATGGTTATAACTGGCTCTGTCTTTCCCCACACTAAAAATCATTCAAGAAGGGAACCAGGGCAGGAATGACATCCTTATGGCAGAGTACAACACCCAGACGGTCCTCTCCTTTTCTCCGTGACCTCCCTGTCTGCTTTGTTACAAATACTTGTCTCAGGTTGAAGTGCTCCATTTCCTTCCTAAAATCTCTTTCTTGTACTAGCAATCAGGCAATATGAAATGTTCCTTTCAGACCATCTGGAAGCCACAGGAAACATCAATTAACTGCATATATTTGAATCATAAGTACATTAGGCTAGAAATTTCTACATATTCTAAAAATTAAATCCTATAAAGATTTTAAGCTGTGTAATACTTTACTTAATTAAACAGCAGTCCCAGAGCATGGGGATCAGAATCATGCCCCTGGGCCATGGTGAAGGGTTTGCCACAAATCCATGCAAGCCAGCCCCCACCAGAAATGCAACTATAAAGTTATTTTCACATAGTGAGCTCCCTGTCTAGCTGGCACAGCCACATCACAAGCATTTCATTTATAGCCTTTTTTGAAATGCGGAGGATTTTATTGGGTATGACCAGCAGAGCTGCTGAAAAATAAAGGAAGTGTGCTCCCTACTGACTGGAAAACCTCAAAGCAGAACCCACCACTTTGATTGAAGCACAGTGGTTTAAAATTCAAGCAATGGTTTAAAATTTAAGTCCACTCCTTTCTTTGTATGCCTGAACCATGCCAGTATGTGTGTGCATCACAGTCCAGATCTCAGCTGGACCAAAGCAGGACTTGAATGCTGTCACTAATGCATGGCACACTTGAAGCTCTGTCTATCAGCCAGCTGTCGTATAGGAGCAAAGAGATTTCCCTGCCAGTGAGGGCAGAACAGGGCCCAGCACCTTAGTTACTGGTTCCTACATTTCCCAGCTCCCTGGAGAGCAGGAGGGAGCTGGGTGGGAAGGGCTGGCTGCCCCACCATCACTTCCCTGGAGGCAAAGTCTGTTAGGGCTCTGACCTGCACTATGTGGAGGGCGACAGTGCTAACAGTAGAACTGCACAGAGAGTAAAACGGTTTCATGGAGTGGGGCTGATCATTCCCAACAGCCAAAGTTCCCAGCACAGACAGGTGTGAGGCAGTCCTGAAGCTGAGAAGCTGCATGCTCACCATAGCAGAGGAGGGATGCTACTAATTTTCCAGCTACCTTCTTAGGGAGGCCACCTAAATCAGAAAAGTCTAATGGTGTGATTGAGGTCCAGCCTTGGACACCTGAGTGCAAGTGCACTCTCCTCTATTACAGGCATCAGTGGGGCTCATCCTTTTCCACTGCCTAGCCAGGGACAACATGTGGGCAACTTTACTCTGAGAGCAATTTCATCCTGGACAATCCAGCCCAGGGCTCTCCTGTGAATGTTCCTTCTGGGATTTGAAAGTAATGGATACACTAATGTGGAGACTGGATTTGCTGAGTCATGCTCAATTTGCCTGACACTGCCCTAATCAAAAGTGGGGTAACAGGTCACCTCTGTTCAGAATTCACTTGGGAGCAAGCCACAAGAGGCTGTAACAATAGGGAACTGTATAACTGTATAACTGATAAGGAGCTGATTAGGGACATGTGGCAATGGCTCATGCTAAGGTAGGAAATACCATGTCAGACAACAGTTGTCAAAGGAGATCATCAGAGGTGGTAACGATTACTGTTTGCATTAATGATCTGAAATAAATATTAAGAGCATTATTAATGGCACCTGTTGATGACACAAAGGCAGGAGGTATCACCCACAGAGGGAAGAATTGGGGATGCAGTCAACTGAGTGAGCTTGAGGACTGGAGTATTAATAAAAATAAGATGAAATTCAGTAGTACGACGTTCAGGATCTTGCAATGAGGAACTGATGACAAAACCTTTTTCTATAAATGGAGAACTCATCTGCTAGAACTGAGTGTAGCAGAGAAAAACTTGTGCATGAGGTGATTATGGGATGATTATATGCTGCCAAAGTGATGTAGCTGTGTAAAAAGAAAATGTGGTCTTCAGCGGTGTCAGGAGAGATACTAACTGTTGTACAAAGTGACAGTAAAACATCACCCCTGTCGTATACAACAGTTCCTGCTGAAGGCAGACGAACAGCACTGGGAAAGATGCAGAAATCAAGGGGGAGGAAAGTCTGTCTTCTGCTGGGAGGCTCCAAGCATTTACCTTGTACAATCCGGTGCAGTGAAGGGAATGTGAACCTATATGTACATAACAAGGCGCCCAATATCAAAGATGAAGAGGAGAGATTTAGGTCCATGCACAATGCCGTTTCTAGACAGAACTGGGGCAAAACGGCCGTTAGTAAGGTGAAGCTGCCAGTTAAGAGGTCAGAGCTCTGGGAATGAGGCAGTTCTGCAGATTCGTGTCAGTGGCAGCAGAAAGAGGACAGGCGGTGCTGCAGTGCCATCGTCTGTCTGTTTTCAGCATTGCAAGGCTCTCCCGGAGAGGATCAGCGCGGCAAGGCTCAAAGAGCAACTGGTTAAAAAACACCCATGCGCGCTGTTTCGTGCCAAACCAGCGCAACAATTCCTGACTCTTACCTGCCAGCGCAGCTGGACGTGAAGCTCTCCCATACAGAAGCTCTGCCACATGCAAAAGGAGCAGAGAGAGATACAATGCATGCAGCCGTCTCTACTGGCTGGAAAAGTCAGCATCACAGTCCACATGCGGCGGACAGAAATCATAGCAAACTATCTACAACACCCCCCGAGAAGAAATCTAAGATGAAAAGGGGTGAATAAGCCAAACTATCCTTCTAACTCGAACATCAAGTTCAAAAACATGCAGTGTTTTTCACACACTACCTGACTGTGTTACCTTTTGATGTGATAGTGGGGATAGTGCAGAATGAATGCCTTTCTGCCACTCATTCCCTGTGTAGCTACCTTACATGAGGATTCATGACATGCTAAAGAAAAACTGCAAACATTTTCTCTTGAAGTACATGCCTTGGCGCATTAATCTCCAACAGTATTGATTTTCTGTCTTGTTCTCTCACTTAATTGTTCCAGAGAGGGTCTGCCAAGGCTGTAGGGCTGATACGTATCCTCCTCCTCACACATCTCAGAAGAGGATGGAAAGTCCATTTTTTAGGTACTAAGTGGAACTATGACACAGCTCAAAACGAGAATTCTCTGGTTTGCAGTTGTAAACCTTTTTCAATGCAGGTTAGTGGTGGGGCCTGCCAGCATGTGTAGCAATGCTGCAAGCCAGCTTATTAACAGGCCAATTGTCTATGCAGTGGTTGCTCAATATTGTCATATTACATTGGAGCCTAGATGGCTCTGAAATGACAGCATCCATTTTCAACATCCTTTGCATATATTTATAGTATTTTCTTGTTAGAAAATATCATGCTACTCTTCTGTTAAATGCTGCATCAACCATTCGGTGGAGAAAAGCTTTTGAGAATAAAGAGAACCACCACTCAGTACCATGTTTTTCAAAACAAACCCCTACATGATTTATTCTTACTTAACCCTTCTACCAAGTTTGTGTGAAAGGAGAGCTCATCCCAGGCAGAGCTTTGTGGGATGTGCTAGGTGAGGAGACCAAACCCCCTGAGACCCTGGATCCTGCCACACTGCATACTGTACTGACAGCCCGGGGAAGCATGAAGTGGAGGAATGGGGGAATATGACCCTCCTTGAAAAAATCATTAGAAGCCTGGGGTGTTAAAAAGCTCACAATGGTGTACAGGACTAGGCCAGAAAAAATCTTGTGTGTGAGGTTCTCCAGAGAGCAGCCAGCGGGCAGGAGCAGTGTAAGTGCTTGGACACATCAGTATGCTTTTGGTACTTTGCACCAATGATACCTCGCACCAGTGGTACCTCAGAGTGCCTGAGCCTCACTGCAGCTGGCTAATGAATGCTGTTTCTCTGAGCAGCAGTGCTATCCAGCAGGTCTGCAGTAGAGAAGCTAGATATCTTAGCATCTGGTCTGTATTCATAGCCATGGCTTGCTTTGAGTATTTTTAGCCTCTGAGCACAGGCATTGTCTCTGCTCCTGCCTACTCACCATCCCTGAATGCTGATGTTGCTTCTCCTCACCTTCATAGCCCCTCCTGTTTTGTTGACTAACACTAAAGACGTTATGAAGTGGCTATCTCATGCTGATGGCACTTAATCTCCCAGACTGTGAGAAGAGCCATGCTGAGGAGGATGCCCAGATCCTGAAGTACATCAGTAACACAGGATCCCTAATGCCGACCTCCAGCTCTGCAGTGCCATGACCATCTCCCCACCATAAGGAGAGGGAGAACAGCCCTGGCTGACCATGGGAGGAGGAACCAGATGTCAGGAGGAGAAGCACGCACCTCCTTCAGACATTAATTAAACATTGGCTTCTGCACCACACACCACAGATAATTGCCCTTAATTTTGCATGTTTGTGCAAAGGAGAAGTAATAATACCAGTGCCTTTGTCACCTACCAAGCGCCTCACTGCTGTCATGTGATGCAGGCCCGCACGCTGATGGGGAATGAGGATGGCAGCAAGGCTGTGGTGTGGCTTGGCACTGTAAGAAAGCACATGTCAGCCCCTTACTTCACCTGAATGCAAACACCTCACAGATGTGAATCTAAGACATCAGTACTGTTCCACACACCTCATTCCTTCTGGGTCCTGCATAAGATGTACATGGTTTTGTGCACCCCTGCACATGCTGAAATTAGAGGAATTCAGATTACCCACAGTTCTTAAATCCTTTTCTCCATCTGTTATTCACCTTTTACACCCAATCATCCTCTCCTCTCTACTAGGCATTTCTGTTGATCCCTTGCTTCCACTACAGCTCCATGTTCTCTTCCAACTCTTACCCCCAGTTCTTTGCCTGTTAATCTGCTTTCTGTTCCCTCACCTTCTCATCTGTGAAATTTCAGATTATGACAGACATAAACAAAACGCGTGAACCTTGAATTATGCTCTGGTCATCAGAATGGACTAACAAACAGGAAGCCAAAGATGTTCCACAGGCACTTTTCCCAAGCTTAGTTTCTCTGCTAAGCTACAACAACTAGCCATTTCTGTACTTGTAGCTGACCTGAATGATAGCCTGAGGAGAAGCTACACAGGATCACGTCCTGATTTCCTGTGACCTTTTACTACTTGAAGCTTCCCCAGCCCTTAAGAAAATGGCCTGTGCTGAAGGAAAACTACTGAGCAAGACTAAATAAATGTTTCTTGATGGTCACTACCAACCAAGCCCATAACATTTAAGGCATGTGGAGTTCACCCAACAGCAGCATGGATATAAACAGATGCATTTTACTCACCTTGCTGTGACTACTGTACCCACACCCTCCTACACTCCAAGTTAAATTTCTGTAGTTCACTCATGGTGACTTCATTGAAAGAAATCTCCTTAGGTCTTTACAGGTCTTCTTTTTCTTGTAGAAAGGGATCATTCTTCTTTGTCACAGGAGCTGGAGTAAAATCAGCTCTTCCACTCCGTCTGGGAACCTGCTCACCAGAGACTGAAGCTGCAGCTTCCATGGGATGATCATCCTTGAACTTTGTTCTCCTCTTCAGTTCATGCACCTATTCCTCCAGAGCTGAGGTAGGTTTTTCATCCCACTTCGTCATGTCTTCTCCATGGTTCCGCAGGTAAAACCATAGGCTGGCCTATGGCATATACCTTCTATATCTTCTCTCTCAAGCAGTAGGACACCTTTTGTTAATAGCTGAGATGTGTGTTGCTACACATGAGGAGCTGGATAGATCAGATAGCTTGTCTCTCAATTGTTTGAGGTCCTGGGACAGTTTTTCCACAGCTGAAATGATGCAAGGGGTGAGATTATCCTCGAACTCTCAGAGTTTGTGAGTCATTTCATCCACTGTTAATGGTGTTATGTCATTCCAGGTTACTGTTGCCAGTGAATGAGCATATGATGATGGTGCATTCAGTGTAATTCTGCCACATGGGTCCTGTACATTTGACTTCATCTGGATCTCTGAGTACATCCCCATTATTCGGCTTCATGTGATAGATCATCTCTACAATGGCCAATTCCCTCAGAGACTGGATGCCCTTCTCTAGAGTAGTCCACTTGGCCGAACGACTCATAACATCATCATTGTATGGAAACCTTTCTTTCCCAGCTGCCAAGAGCCACTTCCAAAGGCTGAGGGACTTTTTCTCTCTTACAATTGCTTTGTCAATTCCATCTGTCCTAGCAAGTGATGCCAGCTGCTTGGCTTCCCTACATTCTAGTTCATGACTGTCGGCCCCACTGTCCCAGCATCGGAGCAACCAGGTGATGATGTGCTCCCCTGGTTGACGGGTAAAATCTTTTGGCATATTCCATCTCTACTTCCTCCCGGCTTCCCCTCCTCTCTGGCAGAACATGAGACTCAGAAAGTCCTTGGTCAGACTAAACATTACTGAGAAGCAACTACAAACATCGGTGTTATTAGCACTGTTCCCAGGCTGAAAGTCAAAACCACAGGACTACACCAGCTACTAAGAAGGAGAACAATGACTGGTACTGCTGAACCCAGGACACCTGGCTGTTACAGGACACCTGGCTCTAAACTAATCAAAATAAACATGCCAGAAAAAAAGCATAAATACAGTCTTACCATGACCAGCCAAAGCTCTGTCTTGCCTGGTGTATTCTCCCTATGGTCATCAATAGACAATGCTTAGGGAAGAGTGAAAACTAGATCAAGCATACAGTGATCCTTTCCTGGAGACAGTCCCACTCCCCTCTTGCCTCTGATGTCTCAAGTACTTCCTGAGCCAGAGATGGTTTCTTTGTTGTAAGACCTAGCTACCAAGGAGATGTTTATACTCAGTCCTGTCACATTAACTACTTTGCACTTTGAGTAGAACAGACTATTTGAGTAGAACACTTCTATTTTAGTTATTTAACTCCAATAATGTGTTCCAAGTATGTGTTAATTTCAGTAAACTAACAATTTCTGAGGTTTTTCCTCTTTATTTGATCTTGGTTACACTTCCAGGTCTGTATCTTTTTTGAGATATGCAGCTTTAGACTACAATATTTAGTAAATTTACATCAACATGAGTTATCTATTTGATCAAACCTAGTGTATAATTACTTGATGATACATAGACAGTCTGTAGGTGGATCTTGATCTAGTTGCTCTGCAGACACCATACATATCTCCATTGATATCGTACAGCTGAGAGTATGTGAACCACACCTGAGGAGGATTAACAGGCAATAAGCAGGGGAAACGGTCCCTTTCACAGGTCCTGTGGTACCCACTGCCTTGCACTACAGCCTACAGGAACCACTGCAAGATCATAGAATCATAGAGTAGTTAGGGTTGGAAAGGACCTTAAGATCATCTAATTCCAACCCCCCTGCCATGGACAGGGACCCTTCACATTAAACCATGCCACCCAAGGCTATGTCCAACCTGGCCTTGAACACCGCCAGCAATGGAGCATTCACAGCTTCCCTGGGTAACCCATTCCAGTGCCTCACCACTCTCACAGTAAAGAACTTCTTCCTTATATCCAATCTAAACTTCTCCTGTTTAAATTTGAACCCATTACCCTTTGTCCTACCACTACAGTTCTTAATGAAGAGTCCCTCCCCAGCATCTTCATAGGCCCCCTTCAGATACTGGAAGGCTGCTATGAGGTCTCCACGCAGCCTTCTCTTCTCCAGCCTGAACAGCCCAACTTTCTCATCCTATCTTCATAAGGGAGTGCTCCAGTCCCCTGATCATCCTCGTGGCCCTCCTCTGGACTTACTCCAACAGCTCCACGTCCTTGAACTACGCTCCAAGTGAGGTCTCACGAGAGCAGAGTAGAGGGGCAGGATCACCTCCTTCGACCTGCTGGTCATGCTCCTTTTGAAGCAGCCCAGGATATGGTTGGCTTTCTGGGCTGCAAGGACACACTGAAGCCGGCTCATGTTAAATTTCTCATTGACCAACACCCCCAAGTCCTTCTCTGCAGGGCTGTTCTCAATCTCTTCTTCTTCAATCTCAATCTCTGCTTCTCAATCTCTTCAACCTGTAGCTGTGCTTGGGATTGCTCCGACTCAGGTATAGGACCTTACACTTGTCATGGTTAAACTTCATCAGGTTGGCATCACCCCACCTCACAAGCATATCAAGATCCCTCTGGATGGCATTCCTTCCCTCCAGCATATTGACCGAACCACCCAGCTTGGTGTCACTGGCAAACTTGCTGAGGGTGCACTCAATCCCACTGTCCATGTCACTGCACTCAATCCCACTGTCCATGTCACTGACAAAGATGTTGAACAAGATTGGTCCCAACACCGATCCCTGAGGGACACCACTTATTACTGATCTCCAGCTGGATAATGTGCCATTGACCGCAACTCTTTGCGTGCAGCCATCCAGCCAGTTCTTTATCCATTGAGTGGTCCATCTATCAAACTGATGTCTCTCCAACTTAGAGGCAAGGATGTCATGTGGGACAGCGTTGAACACTTTGCACAAGTCCAGGTAGATGACATCAACTGCTCTACCCCTGTCCATCAGTTCCATAGGCCCACCATAGAAGGCCATCAGATTAGTCAGGCAGGATTTTCCCTTTAGTGAAGCCATGCTGGCTGTCACCAACCACCTTGTTGTTTTTCATGTGCCTTAGCCCAGGAGAATCTGCTCCAAGACGTTGCCAGGCACAGAGGTGAGGCTAACTGCTCCCTGGGTCATCCATTTTCCCCGTCTTGAAAATGGGGTTAGATTTCCCTTTTTCCAGTCGTCGGGAACTTCACCTGACTGCCATGATTTTTCAAATATGATGGACAGTGTCTTAGCAACTTCATTTGCCAGCTCCTTCAGGACCCACGGATGGATTTCATCAGGTCCCATGGACTTGTGTATATTCAGGTTCTTAAGATGGTCTCTAACGAGGTCCTCTCCTAAGATGCCATGCATAGACAGTACTTGCATTAACAGGTGAGCACTGCCAAATGTTTGATGCTTGATATTCCTGCTCAAGAATTTTAAACCACTAAGATTCATTCACATAGCTAATAACGTATAACAGCGTGTCTGATTCAAAGGAAAGATGGGAGCACATGGATCTGCCTAAGTAAAGAGCTGTATTGGGTGACTCAGTTTTTCTGGTTGTTCATGATAGTGACATTACTCTCTGAACTTCTTGGTTTCCATTCTATATGGTGAGGCACTTTTTTACAAGAGGACTGAGCAGTCTATTAGGGCTTTTTATTATTAAAGTTGAGTCTGGGTAAGAGCACTTCTAAACTGTGGAGAATATTTCTTTGCTTTTTGAGAACCTTAAGATTATATCTAGTAACAAGTGAATAAAGCATCTTCTCATTGAGTTCAAGGACTGTCACTTATTTGCCAAGGCTGTGAGAGAGTGGCCAAAGAGGTTAAAAACACAGAGAAAATATTCGTTAATACCATTTTTAATATCTTTTGTCCGAAGGTGCATCATGTTATGCGCATTAGGCAATAATTAATTCTTACCTGCTGTGAATAACAGAGAAAAAACTCAATCACAAGACAAATTAGTACACTGAAATTGGTGACCAGACATGTTCACTACAGAAGGAATCCAGTATTGCAATATCTGGACAAAAGAACTGGGATCTTTATGTGGCTCATGTTTACAGCTCAGCCCAATCTGTGGCTCTGATCCAGCAAAGCACATTTAACTCAAAACATATGAGTAATCTCATTCACCTCATTTGTACTACTTACACACTTTAAGATAATTTGTGTGACTTGTTGGATGTGGCCCTTACAGAGACAGAAAGCAAGAAAGGTAGATGATTATGCAGTTCCAAGAGGAAGAATATTTTGAGATTATTTTTTCTTTTTCTTTCCAAAGGATGCTGTATGAATGACAACCCCAATAAATGCTCATAAGTGGTAATGTTTGTGGATCCTGCCACTGAGCCTCTTTTGGTTGATAGTGGCAGGATGCTTTAGAGATTGTCTCATCTGATTCTGTTTATGTTTGAAGGGCTATGTTTCCATTAGTTTAATATAAAAGACTGGAAGAAATCTTCATGGGTACTTTTCATTGTCCTCTGTCACTGTTATAGTTAAGCAAGCCCTTCCTGCACCCTGGATGAGTATGCTGAGCTGGTGCTTATATAATGTGGAAATTTTTTATTCCATTAATATAGGTGCCTGTGTCCATATGCAACACAGCTGTAGCTGGGGTGTATGTGTTCATGTACATAGGTATTTTGAGCTGGGAAAAGTCTCTGTTGACTGCACACTTGATCTCCCCACTGAAATGAATGATGTGAAGTGCTGTAAGCTACATTATTCCCATCCTTGCAGCAGGGTGAGCTTGCCAACTTTCACATTACAGAGAGTCCACTTGACCCATCTCCACTTTCAATGTGCACACAAAATACATTTCATGATTTTACTACAGAGTGCATGGTTGCCTTCATGGGTCAACATATCCTCTTTCATAAATTCCAAAAAGAACAACACCTTCTGGGCAGCAGCCAAAATAAGGGCTGCTGAGGCATCTGATATTTGTTTCATGTCAATATCAGGAGCAGTCAAGCAGTAATAGATCTTCTATCACTTCACTCAAGTTTCTTACTCTGGATTATGTGATGAGAAGTCAGTTGCTCCAAGCAAAGCTGCGTAAACTTGTTGAAAACAGTAAAGATAGAACACATCAGAGTATAAAATCATTATCTGAAATCTCCTTCCACAATTGGTCTTCCTGCTTAAAACTGAACACTATCTCTTATTTATCCATCTGCTCACTTCATAAAACACCAAAGATGTATAAAACCAGATTTCAACATTTTTGTATTCACTTCTGTGTGACAGTTCATTGCAGGGGCTCGTTGGGATCTCCTCACCTCTATGTTTCTTCTGGAAAGGTTTCTTACACTCTTTACAGTTTACTTTTCTACATGTTTTAGTGTTTGCCCTAAAGACTAAGGAAGAGTGCAGGATAGCTATATCCTGGTAATAGCTTTGCTATCTACTGCAGCTGCAGCTGGCATAAGTGATTTTGTCTGGGGCATATATGTTTTTTTTCTCCAAGAACTTAGTGATGCACTATTAAACTCCTGGTTTAATGAGACACAGAATGTAGTAAGAAATGTTGTATCATTACCATGAATTAGAAGGGTTATAAATTCTTCCCAACAGGCCTAGTAGAATATATCAATTTTTAAATTAACCATCATTATACTGCAGAATGGACTGTCCTTCCAAAACCTGTTAAAGCTAAGATTTAAAAGATCACATCATACTCTGTTTTAACCCCCAGATTTTAGGTGAATAGTCTAATTAGGCACATGGAAAATGTAAAACCCCAATCACTTTCAATGGAGCCAAACTTCCAGTTAGAAACTCAGATGCTTTGGTCTTTATAACAAAATTCTCATTTTAATCACAAATTTTCTTCAATTATTCGTGGTCCATTCTAGCTCTTTTATATAACCTGGATTGTTCTTGTATTCAAACATGCCTAATTGCCTTAACCGTACCAAGTTCTTGATTCAGAAATGTCTGGTACAGTAAGAACTACAGGCCAATTGTGCAGTTCATGAAAAATGTTTTTACCAACATGGAACATCTGATCATTTTGCTTATAAATGAAATTTTGCTTATAAAATGTCTTTGTGTTAATTTAAAAATGTTTGACTGCATAGAAGACATAATTGACATGTTAACTGCACAAGTGGCTAAGAAGAATAGTCATAACAGGGGCTTTTTGTTATTTCATAGAAATTTGTTTGCATTACTCATACTTCAATTTCCTTTTCACTTCTTCTAACAACTCTATTAGTCTATTGTTAGTCTTCAGATCTCTTAAACTTTTTGTAATGCTTTTGTTCAAAGGCAGCCTACATCAGTCAGTGTAATTCAGTTTACCCTAGTCATTGCCAGCAACTCCATGGACAATATTCACCTTTAGTTCTTTTCATAGTTGAATAGATGTTATCATCTTACAAATGGAAAAACTGGGTCTCTGGTATTTCACTTTGTCTGTTTTGCTTTGCTTTAATCTATTTTGTTTTCACATGTACGATCTGGGCTTTAGCTGCCAAAACTGTAATTATTTCAGGAAGAGTGAGGATTAAATAGTGGGTACTAGAAGGGGAAATTTAATGTAGAGGCTTCTTCCTTGATATCCCACCAGCTCCTGCTTCTCACATGAACTGCTGCTTCAATCCTGTTATCCCAGCATTATTCATGTCTGACCTGTTCCCCACCCCAGACTCCTTCAGCAGGTAGTTTCCACCACAACCTGTGCGATTTGTGGGCTATGCCACCACCCCATGAAGGAATGAGTCAGCCAAGAAGTATCTGAGGGAAAAATAATTTTCAAGATATGGTATTTTTTTAAAGGAGAGATATGGGCTATTTGAATCATAGGTTATACATATAAAAATACAGCATCAAAGAAGCTCTCTTAACAAACATTCTCTCCACCTCTGCTTGCACCCTTTATCTGACTGATAAGTAAATTAAGTTGCAGCAGCAGGAACAAGCAAGGAGTGCAACACTGAGCACCTCTAAATCATAATGAGCCGAAACCCCTGAGGACCACCACAGTGTAAATGCTCAACAGCAACAGTAAAACTCCAGATCAGATGTGCTATGTTTCTGTTTTCAGTCTACATAGGACATCTTCAGCAGTCTCTTAAGATCTCTGGGCTAATAAATTCCCTGCACCTGATCTGCAGTTGGCGTGATGTGTATCATCTTTCCTCATGTTAATGGAGATTAAGCACATAGGAATAATCAAGTCTTCTAGGTTACTTATTCCATTTCCTTGCTATTGCTGGTAACCTTGCCATCCAATCACCGATATAAGCTTATAATCCATTTTAAAAGCACTTACCTCATTTGGGAAAATATTCCAATACTTTAAAGAAACTGGGCTATATTTCTTTGGGGTGGGTCTTTTTTTTCTTTTATAAATATCCACTATCTCAATTATTCCTTTCTGAGAGATCCTGTACATGTAGATGATGGTTTCTTAAAATGTTTTCCAACTACTTCCTTTTTTTAAAATTTTTTTTATTTTTTTTTATTTAGGAAACATTATCCCCAGCCCTCTAATTAACCACACTGCCCATCTGCTCCAAGCTCTCATCGAATAACACCATTCTTGCTGCTGTGCTCTTCATCTAGTGTTCAGAGCTATCACATTATCTGGCCTACACGATAGCCAACCTTCTGTTCCAGGCCAAGGAATCATCTCTGCTTCCATTCCCATGTCTGTGTTACCCACAGGCACATTGCTATTAAAAGCCTGCTTGTTATATCAAATCATTATTTTGATCATTAGCAGAGTCAGGATGCAGGCTGGCTCTGAGGATTCTGTTAAGAAGCAGAGGCAGGCAGCATCACTGTAGTAATAGCTGCGAGTCAGTAGATGGCTCTATTACAAGCTATTGAGACAGTTTTGGGCTTTGTGTAGCTGGGTGAGATCTCGCAGCCCTGTACCGCCCTTTTTGGAAACAGAGTTTATGCCCAAACCAGTTCCTTTTCTACGCGTGTTAGCTGTAGATAAACTGGTCAAAGAGCAAAGCCCATCAAATCCAAAACAAATCAAATTTGTAAAAACGTGACAATCCTTTCATACATTGATGTCAAATACTAAAAGAAAGTGCTGTGGCACCCATGATTATTTGGTCATCAGGATGAAAAAATTGAATTTAGTTACCTCCAGCTCCCCATAGATAGTCTTTACTGATGCTGCACAGAGTTTGAAGATGTTCAGAAATGCCACAGCTTTTTAGCATCAAACTGGAGCCATTAATCTGTCTTTGTTGCATAGTGATGTTTAATTACACTTAACTATAAGAATGTCTATACTGGATTAGATTCATAGTCCTAAATGGCCAGTACACTGTTTCCAACAGTGACCAGTGGTTGATGCCTAAGAAGGACTATAGGAACATGCCAAGAAACTATGAGAATATTCTAAATTAAGGCTTTTGCAGCAACAACTTCCCTCACCAAGAAGTTCCACAGCTCACCTGCACAGTCTGAGGTGTGCCTTTTTTAATTTGTTCAGTCCTCTTCCTTGCCATCTTCATATGACATCTCTAGCTCCTGGGTTATAAATCTGAGTGAACAGGAAGGCTCTGCTGCTCTTTTTTTGTGTATCTCCTCATTTAAGAGACTTCTGCTGCATTTTCTTTAGTCCATGTACTTTCAGTCCATGTCACAGATTCAGTATTATGGCTAGAGATATATCCTAGCCAGGCAATCGTATGTGCCCTGTTTGCTTTCCTAGGCTACAAGATATGCTACAGCTTTGATAAGAGGCTAAGGGAAACTGTGGTGCACTTCATGACATGTCTTCCAAGCCCATTTCTGACAGCACTACTACACTGACTAGCCCTAATAATGTTTGAGTGTTCGGTTTTTTGTTCTCGTTTTCTGTCTTGAGCACCCATTCAATTTGGCCCCTCAGCAAGAGCAACTTTCAGCACAAACTGGAAGCAGGACTTAGACTTTAATATTTTTCAGGCCCAAATAACATTCAGTGCCATTAAAAGGCAATGGTAGTACAGGTAGTTCCCGCTGAGTAATTATAGACATCATGCACTTGGCTGTCTCTTGTACCTTCAGAAACATACCACCAATAGTAACATGGGGAAGGAAGGAAGAGTATTCCCTGCGGACTCTGACACATTGCTAATTCAAGTATGATGAAGTCTGCCTGCCCATCAGAGCCTTGTTCTTTGTACTGCCCTCTTCACAATCCTCTGGCTTTGCCTGCTCCTTCTCTTCTTCAGGTTTGTGCCTGATTCTTCTCCTGATTGTGGCTCTGTCCTTTGAGACATGCATCTTTTCTATCTCAAGCCTTCTCGATTTCCACCCACTATTGTAGACCTGCCTTTAGCAAGAGAAATAGTTAAGTTCCCAAAGCTAAACTTATGCATGGTAAAAACTATATCCAGAAAGATATGGTTAATTCAAAATTAATTATTCCATGAAGTACTCAATCTAATACCTAAATATGTGGAAGGAGGGGATGCTTGCACTGGGCACATTGTAGGCGTTTAATTTCTCATCACTGATAAGGAAAACATGCAAAAGCTGGCAAAAGACCTTTATTAAAAAGCGGTTCAGCTCCTCTGGCTGTTTTGTTATGTGGACAGGACCTCTAAGGCTTTGTGCTGAACTGCAGTAAACAGGAAGTGTTAACAATAGCTCTGAGACAAGAAGGCTCCCTTGAAAGCCCATGGCCCACATCGCTGGCTAGTGCTAATTACAGTGATTCAACTGAGTTTCAGGGAACTGCATTTATTACATCAAAAGTAGTCCCAGCTCAGATGTCTCTTGTGGAAAAAACAGGTGACAGCAACAGATGATGGTGGAAAAGCATTTTATTGTCTAGCTGAATGTTTCACATAGGTCAGAAAAGAGCTCATTCTATGGCATCTTTTCAATCCACTCATTAAATATCCCCTGTTTTGCTGGATTTTTGGATCACCCAGAGGAGACTATAGGCTGGTGCATCCTCTGGAAGGCTGAATCACCCACATAATCATTTCACCCCAGGAAAATTGTTCTCTTCTGTGATAGTTCCCAAGCAACACCTGATTCATAGCCTGCAAAACAAACCAAAGTAGCCTGGTACTCATGGACAGGAGCACAACTGCCAAGGTGCAAGGCAGGAAAAAACCTAATCCCTTAAGTAAATAAATATACATTTCCACTTCTTGTGTGTGCTGCAATGTGGTATATTGTACATAATGTGCCACATAGTAAATAAATATACATTTTCCACTTCTTCAATGTGGCGTCTTGCTCAGCTCAGCCACCACTTGTCCCCACATCTTTGTTTTATCTTCCATCTACTTGTCTTAGAGGAAAAGGATTTTTATTTTCTTAAGGTGGGTGCTGGTACCTCTCACAGGCTGTCTCAGGCTCTCTGCTGCCCTTAGGTGCCGCTACAGCACAAATAAATACGCCTGGGTTTAGCTTGGTATTCCTCGCGTGTGGAACCTTGCCTTTGCACAGGCTGTCATCCATGTTAGAGTTAGGGGTGAAAAGCACTGAATTCATCACAATTACATCAGAAAAGAGTGAAAAAGCCTCTCGCAGCTCCCCATGGAACAAGCTGCCACTTTGGGTTCCAAATTCTGAAATTTAAATGCCTTCATATTCCTGATCATTCCCAGGCTATACCCTTACTAGATGCTTCTTCCATACGTAACATATTTTGATCATCTCTCCTTCCTAGACATGGGTCCTCGGACTTCAGCTGTCTTGTTCCTCATGCAGACAGCCTCATAGACATCCACTTGTTTGATCAAACACTTCCCTACCTCCAGCCTTGCAGCCACTGTGGGTTACAGCTTATTCCTTCAGAGACACGCCAAAGAGCAGAATTCCCCAGACTCACAAAGCACACTAAAAGCAGTCGTCCTTCAATTCTCATCAGTGCAAGAAACACACAGATTGAGGCAAAATGAGAAGAGCATGAGTATGGAACTCTGTGCTGGACTTCACCATTCTTGAATGTTCTGTATGTTTTGGTCAGTGATCCTGAGATGACCCTCACTGCAGCTCATGGCTCCTCCTATGGATCAGGGGATCTCAATTTCTCTATCATATGCAGTCAGCTTCTCTGATCTCAGCTGTGAAAATAGCTCCTTTGCTATAAAAGCTTGCCTTCCTGTTTCTCTCCTCTGCCCCAGTTTCCTCTCCCTCTTTACACTTTTTGAGAACATCCTGGTTTCTCTGTTTCCCCATCTGAGGATTCTCCTTTTCTCTTCAGACCACAGGGTTTCAGATTGTAGGCCAGATTTATCCTCTGAAACTCTCGTGTTCAAACAGAGCTCAGAGTAACATCTGATTTTTCTTGCTGTGTAGCATTTTGCAGGAAGAGTGAAAGTATCTCAGGGGTACTTCCAGGCTGCAACAGGATGCAATGCAACATTCGGTGATGCAGCAACTTAGTGAAAATAGCCCAAATCTGTCAGTTATGCAGAGCCTCTCCACAGCACTCCAGTGGCTAAATTAATGAGGTTAAACCAGAACAAAACTCCGTCCCTGGGATAGGCAGTGACTTGCCCACAGCACCGGAAAGAACCAAGCTAGATTTGTTTCATGCCCAAGGATATGTAATTTCTGCCCTTGAAATCATTTCCTAGAAGGAAAATTAGAGGCCCTGCTTTCCTCTCACTATGAGAAAACTTCTGATCGTGTTTTGGCTGAGGAATGCTGGTGAGCTAGATCAGAACCTTTTACATAGGCATACCTTGCTCACCTGCAGAACAACTCTAGATCAGAGGTGCTGCCAGCCAGGATTAGGCCAGGGGACAGCACAGGCAGCAGCAGTGGCCAGACCCAGACACAAAAGTACATAAGACCAGGCCAGGCAGGTATGGTAGAAATGGGTCCTACGGACTGCTTTTTCCTACATGTTCAGTCCTCTGGGTCTATCCCTGTGGAACTAAGGCAATGTGACCTCTGGGTGTGGAAAGAGCCTCTCCAGGGATCCAAGTACAAACTCCTGGTGCCTAATGTTGTGCACCCGAGTCTGTAAACTGTGGCCAAAGTATTTTAACTAGGCTGGGCAAGGGCTTGCTTCTCATATTGCTTCCTGTGCTTTTGTGCATTGTTACTTCCAAAGTTATTCAAAACATCTAAGGGAGGCTGAAGCAATTACACTGCAACTAAAATAAAGCCCTAATTTTGTAATCCACTTCCCCCCTCACCCACACAGAAAAAATCCACAATAAAATATAGTGCATGAGAAAATACAGAATATACCACCCACCCTTCAACAGTGCATGTATGAGCACAGCCCTATCACAGCCAGCACCGGGCTAGAGTGCTTTTCATTAACTCAAAATATATATGGGCAGAAGCTTGATAAGCATATAGCAGTGTTCCCAGTACACCAGCCAAGCCGTATGAAAACTAAAAACAATAAATTTATTGAAAGCTTTTTTAAAATAGGAGGAAATTATTACTCATTTGAATTCTGTTCATGTTAAGGTCAATGGTATTTTTTTTCAGATTCTGATTGTTAATATTAGATGAAAGGACATTTCCTTTACATTGTATTTATGAACTCTAATGGCACAAGGAGGATAACAGCCACATACATTGCACACAAGAAACATTTCTGAATTTTGCATTGTTTAAGAATTAGTTCATTACTCATTTTCCTCTGACCTTTAAGTTAAAGCCATATTTAAATACGTTGGGCCTGATTCTGGTCTGGGATGCAAAAAGAGATTATACTTTATTTTTTCATTCTAAAAATTTAGTGCGTGTGAATATGTGATTTGCATTCACTCAGTGTAAGTTAGGCTATTCACATGGATAAGGCTGCAGTTCGGAAAATATTGGTCTGAGGAGATTCAGTTCTCTCATATTCTGTGATGAAGACAAAATTTACAAGAAGCTGTAGGGTGAGACCAAACCTTCAGCATCTTCTGTCAAGTTTGTAATGGAACAATCCCTTTTTATGTTGCTAATGTCGAACACCACAGAATTCAGCTGAATGCGCCTACCTTTGTCACTAAAAAATACCTGCATTGCATAACTTTATGAGTATTCAAGAGTCAATTTTTGATTGCTCAGGCGAGGGCTTTCAAAATATTGCATGAGTACAAAATTAAGGTCTTAGGTTTCCTGTGGCTTTCTGCTAACAGCAAACATAATTTGACAACTGAAGCTATCCCTAGAGCCTTTTGTGTGGTCTGTATTATGAAACAATTATCCACAAAACAATACACTTCTGATGACATTTCCATTGCCAAAGAATTGCTACCTTTCACTCTGCTGGTGTTACTCTCATTTCACACTTTCAGTAATGACAGTCGTAAGTTGAAAGCTTTCTGCTCATATGGAGGAAAACAGAAGTGAAAGCCTCAGTTTTGTCTGTGTCTAAGTACTGGATGTTGCTCAAAATGCATCATTGCACTAGGTGACTTGGATACTGTGTCCACTTATGGGCCCCTCAATACAAGAATGACAACTGCTGGAGCGGATTCAGAGAAGGGCAGTGAAGTTGGTGAAGGGTCTGGATCACAAGTCTGATGAGGAACGGCTGAAGGAACTGGGGGTGTTTAGTCTGAAGAAGAGAAAGCTCGGGGGGGACTTTATCGCTCTCTATAGCTGCCTGAAAGGAGGTTGTAGTGAGGTGGAGGTTGATCTCTTGTCCCAGGTAACAACAGATAGGACAAGAGGTATCAGCCTCAAGCTGTGCCAAGGAAGGTTTAGATTGGATATTAGGAAAAAATTCTTCACAGAGAGAGTGCTCAGGCATTGGAACAGACTGCCCAGGACAGTGGTGGAATCACTGTCCCTTGAAGCATTCAAAAATCATGTAGATGAGGCCATCAGTGACACAGTTTAGTGGTGGACTTAGCAGTCCTGTGGTAAAGATTAGACTTGATGAGCTTAAAGGTCTTTCCCTACTCCGCTGATTCTATGATTGTCAGCTGGAGCAAAACAGTTATTAACGGTGTCAAGCCTTCACCCAGCTGTGGGGTCATTTCAGATTTACCATGGTGCCTGTGAGAATAGAGCTTGGCTGTGAGTATTCCCAAATGCTCCCCCACTTTGCACCTACTGCCTATGCTGTATCTTTGTCAGTGAGATAATTAAACCATGTGCTCAGCTCCAGCACTGCAGTCAGCTCTGCGACTTCCACAGAACACCTGTGAGTGGTAGCATCCTACACTAGGTTGTGGCCATGGCTCCTTGGGCTTGTAATGCACCTCTCCGAACTTGGGAAGGAAAGATGGGTGGCCAAGGCCTTGGGACTGCAGCCCCTGCTTCAGACCCTTGCTGGTGCTTATCTTTGCCCTCCACTCTGTTCTCATGGCTGGTGCCTAATGCAGTTGCACTGTCTGCTCCAGCAGTGGCTGTACCTCTTCAGCTGGGATATTGCTCTCAGTTTTCTGGCAAGAGTGATACCAGACTATGTCCTCTTCCTCCTGAAGGCACAACAGCCTGAAAGCAGCACAGCTGCAACCCTATAAAATGGGAGTCCAGCTCCTTCCCCCCCTCTTTTCCTTTTCTCGAAATGACAGGATAAACTGTGGCCTTGTCTTGCCACAGAGAGCAAACTATAACATGGCAGCACACCCTCATGCGCACACACCTCCATCATAGATAGACTTTGCAGTTCTGATGAAAGGGGAGAATATTTGGCATTTGTGAGTGGTTTGGAAAGATCTAGAAATTTCAGTCTATAACCTCCTAAAATACTTGTTAAAGGCTTCTAGGAAATACATGAAATTACTAAAGGCATTTTCTAGTTTGCTTCAAAAAACTTTTCTGTTCTCAGATTCAGAGTTCAGCAATAAATCAATAAATTGTGTTGGGGTGTCACCAGGAGTAACTTTAAAATTAAAAAGAGAATCACTGCTGTAAACAGGATGAGACAGCCTTCTTTCACATTCTAATGCCCTCTGTTCACAGGTGATGTACACAGCTGTTATTTGAACAATTCTAGTTTAGGAAGTATTCCACTAGAGTTTTAGTCTCAAGTAAAATTTTAGGAGCTCAGTCAGATTTCAGAGTTGTGGCCTAAAGAAAGCATGGGTTAGTACATTATCAATAATGATACGGACTCCTACTGCTTATTTCAAACTATCGGTAATGTAACCCTGGCTGTAAACAGTCAGATTTTATTTATGTTCAAATTTGGAGAAAAGGCATTTGGGGATTGCTTTGCAGCCTTTTTCAAACAGGGAAAGGAACACTATTTTTCCCTGTTAGCCAAATATCTAAGGCTAGCTTAAAGTGAAAAACATAGTGAGGGTGTTACAAGGCCATCCCTACATCAAAATAACAATAATATACAAATAGTTCAGCTATTGAATAGGATTGGGTAGTCCTTTTTACTTTTAGTATTTCACCATCTGCCATGTCTAAAAAGAAGTACATGTAGCCAGGAGCAAAGTGAAAGATAGGCAGGCAAGGGATCATGACCCCTGCTTTTGACCTTGATGCTGAGAATTCACATCTCAAAAGAGATCTAGGACTGCAGACCTGTCACTAGTCCTGCCCTTCAGGGTTAGAAAATTGGCAGGGCACAGATTCATCTCTGAAAAAATGAGAAACTGTTGTGTGGGGCTTAAGAGGAGGGGGGAACGAGCACCAGAGAACAACTGCATTACGAAGCACCCAGATTATTTGTCTCATCCCTCCTATCAGCATTTCCCCTCTCTCATTTCCATACTGAAGGAGATATAAAGCTGTGAAAGATGTTCAAGATGTGGCATCCATTTGGAAACTTCCCAGGCAGTTGTACTAACATGTTTTTAAAGACTGCCTGTAGGTCTTTCATCTGGATTAGCTGCACATTCTTTCCTTGGCTCTTCTTTTTTTTTCTGTATTGAAGAGTTCACTCTCTTTTATCCACTGCAGGACAAAGTTCCACTTAAATCCCCACCTTAGAAAGAGCTAATTTACACAATAGAGGATTGCTTACCACCACTTTTGCACCTGTATTTACAGGAGGGGCACCTGGATCCAAATGAAGTTGCTTTTGGGGATTGACTTCCCATTGCAAATCAGAAGTACATTCCAGAGCTTCACTCACTTTAAATTCACACCAAATACGCAAGTTCAGGTTACTCATGGGAGTAAGGCAAGCAAGGCCTGGCCTCCTACATGACTTCACATAGGAGCAAGGTCTTACTTTTTTCTTTCCTTCCTTTTCCTTTCTTTTATTTTTATTTTTATTCTTTTTTTTCTTGTTTAAAGTAATAGAACAGATAAGCAGAGGTTTCTGCTTTCAAAGAAAGGACTGGTGGATGCATCACACTAATCTTGCTGCCCTGGGCTACTTCTCTTTCACTAGGTTGAGTTTTTTATTATTAAAGAGGAAAATAACACAGACAGGAAAAAAAAAATGTCAGGAAGATCTATGTCAGACACATAAAGCTGAGGTATTCATGTTTTGCAAACTGTTTCTTCTCTTGTCTGCTTGTTGATAATAGAGTTTTTGACACTGAGCCACAGAAAACCAAAAAAAATGTTGCCTGCCTTGGCCAGCCTATTGAAACAAATCATCTCTTTCCAGTCTTTTTCCATTCCTGTCATTAATCCTTCTTTCCTGCCCAGCTTAACTGTCCCATCCTGTTATCTTTGCTTCATGATGTTCCACCCAAGAGAAGGGTAATGCCTACCATAATAAATTCCTCCAAGAGACCTGGCAAAAGAGAACATGACAAGAATCTGCAGGTAAACAGAAACTTGAGTGGCTGGCCTTAAGCTATATTGGTATTTCTGTAGTTATATATAAAGGAACTGAGTAAAAGCGAGACCTTTGGCTCAGTAGGGCCAGTTACTTGCTTTTAGATGTGGCTGCTAATTAGTTTTTCAAAGGAAGATGAGAAGTCCGTGTACTACACTGAGCCCCTGTGTAATGCTACACAGAGGAAATCTTTTCTCAGCCTTACAAAATCAGCAGGGTATGTCATGATTATTCTGGTATTGTCTTAATCCAAATTCCTACAAATATTACCAGTCAAAAATCCAGGTCTACAAATCTGTGCTTGAGACTGTAATTGTGTCATCGGTCATGATATGTTGCCCTTTAAAAATTTTAGCTCTCCTTCATTTTGGAAAGGTTGAACCACAAGCCCTGGTGTCAGCCTTGCCAATGTGTTTGGAGATAAAGTATTAAAATCATGATAATGCACTAACTCTTGTAGAGAAAGCTGGACCATAATTGACTTAATATTTAGAAGCAGCTAAACTAAATAGATATTATTAGTTCTTGGCATTTGTCTGATAAGTCGTTCATTTACTCATCGTGGTCATCTGAGGCTTCAGTTTTCTCCCTTAGTGCTTAGAAAGCGTATAACCGGATCAAAGAGAATTTTACTTCTGGAACATTCAAGTGAAGTTTGTAGCTGTATTTTTTTGGTAAGAAATCAAATGCTTACAATATACAAAGTGTAAAGGAATGCATGTTAATGCTGGAGATCAAAGAGTTAGCCTTCTATGGGGATTATCTAATGTTACTACTTTCTTCCTCACTTATTATTATGGCATCACTCAGAATACAGTGGGATTTCTTGTCATATTTGTTGATATACTGGAAAACACTTGAACTTCCTCCAAGTCTGCAGATCTGTTTGCCAGGACGGATTCCTGCAGAACCCGGAGGGGCAGCTTTGGGAACATCACTGTGGTTTTTCTCTTGACTAAGATGCATTCAATAAATAAACAAGCAAACCAACAAATCAACCAACCAAACAACCTTGGGATACATGAGGTTCCAGATACATGCCTAAAAAGAAAATCCTGCCCTTGAACTCTTCTTGTCATTGTGCTGCCTGTCCCTCCAGACTGTGCCTCATCTTCCTTTGTTACACACCAGCTTTGGGGCTTTTCAGGCCAACAAACCAACTATCATAACAAGAACAAAGGAAAGATTTATTTTAGACATTAAATGGTCTCTGTGGTAATTTATGATCTTTTTTATCTTTTAAAGAAAATCCAGTGGCTAAAAAAATACCCCAACAGGTAAAATTGCATTTTTAAAATAGGTACTGCACATTCCTTACCAATACTGGGGGAGGGGGAAAGTGGGGTTTGGCTGCCACAGTGTTTGCTGTTCAGCATCTGGAGGGGAGGTAAGTGGATGCCTGGCTGCCTGCAGTAGCCGCATGGCCACATAGCTGAGAGGCAGCTAAAGACTCAGTGGCAGGTAGTTTGGCATGTCTTCAACAATCACTCTGCCTGCACAACCTCCCATCACATGGCTCCCACACCCACACCTTGTCACAGCTTCTCTTCTTAAATAAAAAGAAACTGACAGCAATAAGGAATTAAAAAGATCTCTGCTGGAAGAAAGAGATGCTTGCAGCTGCCCTGGAAGGAGACAAGTTTGGGCATGAGGAGTTTAGGAGAGAATTTAAACTCTTCTTGTCTTTTAAATATCTGAGTAAGTTTATTTGCTTCACTGAAGCTGATTTTAAGATTAAATAAGTGTTTTATCTCCCATTTGAAAACAGAAAGGAAGCCTTGCAACTTTATAATGTGTTGAGTAGAGGCTTTTTGTGCTTTGTTGCATTTTTCACATTGGGATAAATAATCCCCAGTAAGAGGTGGGGAACCTCACTCAGATTTATGACATGGACCTCACAGAGATGGAATTTCTTATCCTTTTCCCGTAAGCATGGAACAGTATACCTGCTTGGCTGAAAGTGGAGTCTTGTATTGTTAGGTACATTTGCTTTCATCATCAGTGCTACAGCATTCCTCATGCAATCTCATTTGCTGATGTACAGAACTCCTGAGCAGGGTGGCTTTGCTGTCAACTTCTTTTCAAGCATCAGTCTTCACATGGGAAGCCTGAAACTATTTGGTACCAGAGAAACCATCAAAGATCACTGCCATCCTTCTTTATAGGACTCTTTCTGAGGGTAGTTATGGGCTCCCTAACTCAGTGACAATTTTAACAGAGTATAGGAAGTGTTTAGGTTCATACCACTGTGTTTTGCAGTATTTTGTGGCAGCTTGTTTAGAAATACCCTGGTTGCTATCATTTTTTAGCATCACGCTATTTAGGGGAAGCAGAATAAACTACGCTTGACTAACTACAGCCTCATTCATTTTGGGCCAGAAGGGCAGGTTCCACATCATTGTGCAGCTCCCCTTATTTTTTCTTTTACTGATATATTAGGAGAAAAAATGATATAATTAATACTTAATTGCATCAAATGGGCCCAAAATTTGTTCAAATTACATCCATGTAACTCACTGGCAATTGTACTTGCATTACCTGAAGGCATTTGGATTGCTTCATGAGATTCCTTTTCCTTTAGCCAAATATAGAATACTTCTCCTCTGAGATCTGAACTGTTTTATTTAGCAATTAAGGTAGTTTGTGCAACATCTTAAAAATGCAAAGGGCAGATACATCAATTCCAAATCCAAGGTCTAACTCAATGGCTCTTAAAGCTTTCCCGTTAGTGAATTCTCTGAAGACAGAGAATTCTTTTGGAGGCATAGGCCTCTACATTTGGATTTGGCCCATTTTAAACCAGTATCAGAGACATAATGAAAATAAACTCCTGAATCTAATGGACATTTAATAACATCCTCTCATTATGTAGTTTTACTACTTTCTTTTTCATTTCCTTTACGTATTTCAGAGCTGATTCTTTCATGTTACTCATATCCCTTTGGTCACTGCAGGTTTGATTTTGTCCTACAGAAGATGTATGAATATGTGTACAAATTCGAAATGAAGTTAACTTTGTGTTGATGCTTGACAAAGAAAATGAATCCTCAAGAGATGCATGGCAAAGCTTTAGACATATTCTAAGATTTTTGACATCTTAGAGCAACCCTGAGCTGTTATGGCTTGAAGATGGTAATTTCATCAAAAAGTTCCCCAAACACAACTGGTCAGGTGAACTAGAGCAATACAAATAGAAATTCAAGTTCACACTTTTAGCATTCAGTATTATTCTTGCCTTAGATTGTATGCATATGAGTGAAAGAGACCTGATCTGTCTGCACATATAGTGTAAAACTAGATACCAAATTAGGAATGACATGTTGGCAATTTGCTAGTAGATGAGTGTCACTTGTTTTACAACACAATATATTTTGCATTTGCTGTCTTCCTTTAAATTTCCCCATTCACATCTCTGCTCAGTTTTGGCTGGTTTTGTATGCCAGAGATGAATGGGGGGCATCTTTCCTCAGCAAGGTACTGCAGCCCACTCTCACGGCTCTTTCTGCTCTTTGATTTCTTTTGTTGTGTTTGATACCTCTATGGCAATACAGAGCATTGGGAGAGTATATAGTTACTTGTCCACATCCTCTCTTGGAGACTTAGTTATAGGTTTTCCTCGCGGTCTTTCCTCGGGTTGCTGGATTTCTTCTCACTGGTAATGACTGTAAGATTTTAACTGGGCTAGGCAAATAAGTGATTTTTGAGGTCTGTGCCAGAATTCAAACAAAACTGCATCTGCTTTTAGGGAAATAACTACTTGAAATTGCTACGTGAACTTGCAATAAAATATTTAATTTAATTTTTAATTGTTTAACTCCTTTTAGAAGACACATGTCATAGTAAAAAAATTGTTTTTAAAATGAATAACCCACAGTTTTAGACACAAAAGTTTCTTTCTGATCTTTGTGAGCAAATCTATTTGTTTCCCTACTGAAGTGCATTTGCAGCAAGTTTACTATTCACTGAGAATGTCTTTTTCTGTCATTTTACCCAGCCAACAACAATCTCAGCAGATGAAAGGATTAACAAAGCCATGGAGCTAGAATAAAAAAAGTTTGCTCTGTAATTAAATTTCTCACAAGTTATATAAAGTAAACTTTACCAGTTTAGGTACAGGAAGAAAAGTAAACAGTTTCCATCTTGTAACAGTTAGTTCTCAATCTCTGGGCCTGTCAAATGCAAACCAGGACCAGCAGCTTTTCTTTTGGGCCCAAGGATAATTTATCAATCTTTTCTGATAGCCAGGCTTCTTACTCAGGACTTTCCAAGGCAATTTTCTCTGGCTGTGAATGCAGAGAGTACAGTCTTGGTTTTACTGTTTACTTAGGAACACCAAGAATGGCAAAATCCTTTAAGGATGAGCAAAGATGACTATCTTTCAGAAGTCTTAACCTGCTCTAATTTGGGTTTTAACCCTCACACTGGCTGCTTGTGTCTAGCTGTGGAGCACAATCTTCTAATAAAAACTCCAGTTATGGTTCAGATTAAAATGTTGGCTGAGGATTGTGGAACTTCTGTGTGCTCTTGCTCTGGGGACACCAACTACTGAGAGAGGTGGGACATAGAGTACAGAGCAAAAATTCCTGTAACTATTCCAGCTTAATCCACTTCCCCACATGAATTGGCACCCAGATTCTTCTCTTGTTTGTTCCAACACAGTGGGCTGCTCAGTAAGAGTGTTGAGAGATACTTGTGGCACTAATGGTAATACATAAGTTGCTCAACAGCTAGAATTCGTAATAACATGTTTGTGGTTTGCATATGTGCACACATAAGAGGCTATTTCTTGTCTTCCGCCCTCTGTTCCACCTTCCACAGTTCATGTACCTATGAAAAAGTGACTGTTTTGGATTGTTTTTAATTGGTCTAAACTTTCTTGTGACTTCTTCTTAAAAGCTAACACTATCTTGGCTCTGTTTTCCATCATAGAAGAATTTAATGATATTTTATGAGTGCCTCAACTGTGGGTATTTAGCTGAAGCTTGCATAATAGTCAAAGAAAGTCTGCCTCTTTCCGGCTGCCACAGTTGTTTAAGCCTATTTGGTACCATATCAGGAGTACTAAAATTTTAACTATACTCCACACTAAATGGAACCATTTAGTAAACTGCGTCTGCAAGATTGTAAGTAAATATCTCTTCCCTAATTAGCACTAATACATTATTCGGATCAGCTAAAATAAACAGGCAGTTGCTGCTACTGCCATAAAATGCACTTCTAAGACTCACAGGAACTTGCCAGAAGCTTGTTTGGCCTCTCTGTTCAGGACTGTTCTTGCTGTAATGTTGTCAAATTGCACTACTGCAAGGTATTTGCTGTACACCAAGTAGGCATGAAACTATGTTTAATACAAACTATACTCTGTGCTTTTGGAGTGAAATATGACTGAGTTTATTTGCCCAAATAAAGGGATAAGTAATAAGTAGGTCACACGTAACTGTTTTGCAGCACTATTTTGTGTATTACAGATGAATTCTTTGCTGTGGGCTAGTTTCCAGGATTCTCTGTTTAATTTTCAGCTTCAACTCTTCAGAAGAAATGTTCTCTGAAAAATCTGAAAATATCAGGGTTTTTTTTGATAGTATGAGATTTTCACTAGGATGAAACTATAGACACTACTAACCTTTTTATTCCCTCTGGTTACTGAGAAAATGAAAGCTAAATATTTTATCTCTAGATTCCAAAATATATGGATGTATAGTGAAATAAATGACTTAAGCTTTGTTAAAATTAGATGCTTGCACTTAAAATGCTACAAAAAAAGCCATAAATGAATATGAAATAGGACATACGTTTTAAAATGGCTGAAGTATAATATTAAAAAAAACCCCACACTTTGATCCTTTCTCCTTGAGAAATAGCTATGGAATATTTTTGTCAAATTTTGAACAAATAACAAGACAGAGATAATATCTATTAAATATAAAGTCTTTATTTTAAAATGCAGCAGGCATGGAATGTGAATGTGAAGGAAAGCTGACAACTGAAGCACAAAAAAAATGAGGAAATGGTTGATTTCAGAAGATGCTATATTCATTTACATGGAATTTGAGTGGCCCTGCCCAGGTTTTATTTACTTGATGAGAGATTATTTTCAGGAATAATTACATGGGGAAGAAGGACAAAAGCAGACTGTTGAAAGTGATTTGGTTTTAGCAGCTCTGAGGGCCTGCTGCTTGAGTGATTATGGTAAGTTATCAGTAACTTTGGCCAAGGAATAATAGTATCCTGGAGGCATGTATTCCACACTACTAAACCTGTAATTTTGACAGGAAATATAATGCATGCATTTTTGAAAGAAATGTAAATGCAGATCTGATTTTGTGATATAATATGGTCCCAGGGCACTTGCCTCCCAGAAAGGTGGAAAACAGACCAGGTCCACAGGATAGATTAGGTAGGGTGTCATACTTCTGTATTGCCAGCTGGCCACCTGTGTCTACAGGTGTCCCTTCTCCGCCTTCCTTGTGTACATCAGAGTATACACCAAGGAACTGGTGAACTCAGGCTGCAGGCTGACATTACTATTGAATCCCTTGCAGATGCTGAAGCTCCCAGGATGAGGTTTATGCAATGAATACCCACTGTCACCTCCATCTGATGATCTACACTCAGATACTTCTACATTTGTCACTCTTGTATGAAATCTGAACATATAGGATACCCTTTATGTTGTCTTCGGTGTGTAAGAGCCTCCAAGCACAGAGACTTTTTAAAAAGTTTATTCTGAACAGGGCCACCTACTGTGAGAGCATCAGATCCATCCTCTGATGCTTTCACTGGCTTTCCCTCAGATTTTAATCAGATTCAGGGAGCTGTTGCTTATATTCAGCCTTATACTTCACTGCCTTGTATGCCAGTGGAGGCATATTTCATTGCCTTGTCCAGATTACGTAAAAGATGTGGAAGGGATTTGTTGCTGACTATGTTTCTCTGAAAAATGAAGCACCCTGTGTGAAGAGATCTCATCCCTATGGAAAGGATAGCTTTCTCCAGGGCTAATCTCACACTGGAATGAACTCTGGAAATTTAGATCCACAGAGATCTTGCTGTGTCCAGTTACAAGGCACTGTTCTTTGACCCCATCCTCTCTAATGTTAATATTTAACAATATACATATGTCAAAAGCAACAGCAAACACTGCACTGAAATTCTACTAAGCAAAGCATGTGCCCTTTCCATGGGAAGCAAGTGAGAGAACATGCAGTGCTAGTGATGGCATGCCCTCTACAACTGTAGGCGTTTGTCCATACATATCAAGACAGTTCTGATTGTGCCATAGGAACCTTGTAGACAAATACAGCAGCTTTGGGTTGCCTTTGGGAGCAGGTCTAGCTCTGAAGCCAGCTGCCAGGCCAGATTCCTTTGCATTTGAATAACCAGGGCGACATATTTATTTCACCCTTACAGTTGAGGTTGTAAGGCTTGTGTTTTCACCAGTGTGCTATGCCACTCCGTCCTAGTGGCAGCATTTTAGGTATCTGAGCTCAGTACTCAGGGGATATAACAGTTTTTTCTGTTGCTACCTCATCAGAAGCTGGTGGTCAAGTTGATAGCCTGACCCAGGTTCTTTTCCGAGCTGTATTTCAACACTGAGATGAACAAGTTTAAGTATTTTCTCAAATAAGTAAGCAAAGCATTTAATCTTGGTAATAAGAATTTGAGAACAACAGCTTTTTATTTCTGCCATGGAATACAACACCATTACTTCTTTCTTTCCTTCCCAGTTCTTCGATTTGCCAGGTACCACTCAAATTGCCCATAAATCTTGGACTCTTAATTTAGAAAACAATCTCTCAATCTCTACCACCTCCTAAAAAGTACTCCTGAAAAATGGTAACTATTTTAAGCATCACATTATGGGTTTTCTTCAGCATTCAGTGCCTGTGTTACCGAAAGAACATTGAAAAAAAGGAAAATGAAAGTCATAAAAATGAAAATCTTAACTGTGTTTAGATTTCTCACAACACATTAAAAAGCAAACACGTCTTGTGTTACACCATTAGATTCGCTGCAATCTGCCAATTCCACTGAAGTGCTACTACCTACATGCATGCTTTTCTCCAGTGTTTGTGAAAGGTTACACCTGGCAATAAAACTCATGGTATTTTTGAAATAGCACATATGCAAACACAATACTTGAGAAATATACGCCATAACCTTGTGATCATGCTTGTAGTTGTATTTACAGGAACACAGAGGCCTTAGTAATAATATGGCTTCTAATTGCCCCTATGCTATTAAGCATGTATACATATAACCAAGACAATCATAATGTCTAAGAGCTTATCTAATTAATGGGTGGCTTGTGTCCCACATTTATGATAGACATTTCAGGGCTGGGGGAGGAAACAACAAAAAATCCCCAATTGTTCTAACTCTTCTATCCTCTACTTTCTATCCTTACAGGCAATTTTTGGAGGCAAATAATTATCTCCTTTCACCCATGATCTGTGCCTTACTTTGGAGGGAATATGTACATATGTAGGTCTCAGATAGTTTAATGGAAAGTTAAATGGAGAAGTCTTCGCCTGTCTGAAGGTGGCTGCTGGAAACCTACCCTCAGCCCACTCGTCTCTGGCTGCCTGGCAGAAAGCACAAGGGACTCAGTTCTACCCTCGCTCCAAGGGATTACACGGGAGAGGAAGCAGAATTGCACTCCTAGAGAGCTGCTGTGCAAACACAAAGCTACATTTTTCTTGATCCAGTTACATTCTTATCATAGTGCAATCCTTCAAATGGCAATAGTTTATTATAATATTTGGGTTTCGGGTTTTGTTTGGTGTATTTTTTTTCCTTTTGCAGGTATGTGAGATAAAAGCAAGCTAGTAACGTTTCAGTGGGCATATTTTTAGGAATGGCCATCCTACCCATGCTCGATATGGCTGAAGAGTATAGCTGATGCTCTGTTACATTATTGTGCTTTAAAAATTCAAAGGGAGATCCCATCGGAAACACGACTCCTTATTCACTTGTGCTCCCTAATGGCAACTTTAAATTCTGTCTTCTCTATTGTCTTTGCAAAAGGCACATGGCTTTGTTCCTTTGCTGTCAGAGCATCGTGTATTGTGCCAACAAAATGCAGTCAGTGCCTAATGTGCATTTACAGAACTTTCACAGACTGTTATAGATCCATTTCTCTTCTCTTTTTTTTTCTTTTTCTTTTTTTTTTTTTTTTTGTGGAGGATATGGGAGTTCTGCTATCAGCACAGCAGGTTGTGATGTGATATACAATGGAACATGAGGCCAGTGCAGCCAGATACCTTTTTTCTTCATACTGTATTAAGGGTATGAGTCTGCTTTGATGTCAGGAAAGTTAATAACGTTTAGAGATATAAAAAACAAGTCAGTACGCACTGACTAAGAAAGTAGTAGTAGGCTTCCTCGCTAGTCTTGGGTTTTACCAACTTTTATATTTCTATGAAAGAAGAAGCTGTTAGGAATTGAGACATGTGTCCTTTTTCTGTACAAATTTGGAGACAATATGTGGAAAAGACCATATGTTCACTCCAAACTTACACCATCTTTTGGTCATTTTATAGCACATAGAAAGGTGTCTTGAAGGGGAAATCCCTATAGCCGGAATCCCTCTAATCTATCCCACAGAACTCACAGCAAACCCAAACTGAAAATTAATTGGGACTGGGGAAGGGAAGTTAACACCTTTTTCCTTCTCAGTGAGCATAATTTTATTTTGACATATAGCCACATTTTGGTTTAGCCTGAAGAGCACAAGGAGAATTCTTACAGGAAAAGAGTGCTCACTGAACATTGCCACAAGGGCCAGCCTGTAGCCAGGAGAAAAAGAACAGTTTAAGAATTTTGCCTTTCTTACACCTGTCTGTGAATTATTTCAAACATGCTTTTTCTTTCTGACATACACACACTGCTCAAAGCCTGGCAGCAAAACAGATCTTTGGCTGTTCAGTTGTAGCCGTTACATAACAGAAAAGTGGTTTGTTTTGATTACAGGTAGACTACTTGATTTTTTTTTTTTTTTTTTTTGTCCTTTTATTTTAGGACGAACTCCTAGAATAAATGGACACAAAATTTCAAAGTTAGCTTTCACAGAATACTTGCTAGCATTTTCCTGTTATGTCCTATACCATTTTGGGTAGTGATGATGATTACTACTATGTATCATGTAATTTATAATGCATCATACAATCTATTTGCTGCATTACTTCAGAGATTGAAAACAGAGGGGCACAAAAACATGCTCCATTGCTACCATAAGGCATAGCTCTGGGTACCTTCCTGTTGCATTATTTTATCTATTTGCCAAACAGAATATTATTCTAAAGTGACCAAATACGCAACAAACAGTACTCAAAAAGACCTAGTGTGAAATTAAAATGTGTCAAAATGTGCATCGAAGAGGTTTTGATTCATTAAAGTCTCCTCCTCATGTTCTGAGCATAAGCCTGAGCCTTAAAACCCAGTTTGTTTGTCATCCATACTTTGTAAATGAGGGTTTTTACTTAGTTTCAGGTAGGTTTGAGCTTGAGCCAACTGCAGAGCAATGCTCATCTCTTAGGTCAGTCCACAGTAACCAAAGTCAGCAGTGTGAATACATGAAACAGATAAAGGAACTGGCTGTATTCTTTTCCTTGGCTCATTTGCCTGGTATCCTAAATTAAACAGAGACCTAGCCAGAGGAAGAATCAGCATCAAAACGTTGAGAAGACACTTGTGACCTTATCTTGCCTTTTGGATTCATAGTTGCTCATGATTTTAAAGGATACCTGTAGCATATGCCCTGACAGAATCCGCTGGGCTTTTTTAAAGTCATGCCCTATCCAGAATAGGACCATGCCTGCTGGTATCACACTTTAATTAAAGTATGGTGTTTAATAAGGAGATCATAAGATCAATGACTGAAATGCAACTATAACTTTACACCTTTCAGCTGACTGTCTCATGTTCATTTAAGTGACTGAGAATGAAAATAATGGGAATAAGGTAAACTAGGCCTGTTCCTAACATGCTCCAGAACAGCTAAGTGGGGACTAACATACTGTGTATTTATGACATTGCGTAATAGTTGTCTTTTGAAAGTCAGCATTGCCATGTATTTCTCCATCTCTTATCCAGAGGGCAACATAACTCTCTGTAACTGGGAAATGCTAAGCTTTAAAAACACCTAAAAATGAGGAGACGTATTATCATATCATATGATGAATGGAAGATGTGATGCATCCCTCTCACTGCATCTTAGTGGCAACATTTTAGACTTACATATATTAGGAAATTATATTATTTTCTTAAAGGACAGCATTCTGAATGTTGCTTTCGTACCCTAGACATTTATATGAATTATATCTAGTATATAAATACCATTTTGCTCTGACAAATACAAATGTAAAACTGCTAAAGAAACTAATTTACATGGTTATTTTGGCTAAGTATCTGAGAAATAAGCCAATTCAGATTAGTTTCTGTGTAACCTCTATTTTAATGTCTGTACCTCTTTTCTAAAGGCCAGTTCTACTCATGTAAATGTCCCATGATCTGAATTGCATGCAGTAATCTTCAGGAGAGAATATGTATTTGGCATCATTTTCAATGATCAAGACACTTTACATGACATTCTTGTTTAAATGGCATGAAAATCAGAGTTAAGTGCTGTGTAAATGAGGGCAGAATAGAGCCCTTTGTATCTCATTTTCCAACTGCCTGGGATCATCTGGAGGTATAACCACATAAATCCCCTGAGGATATGTCTCCAACTCTCTCCCTTAACATGCTGTTCCCTGATCACATTGGAAATCCACTCAATTTAGATTTAATCTCTGCAAAATCTACCCAGGACTTCCTTTCTAAATTTGCTATACTATATTTTGGGCACTTTTTTGCTTAGGCTATTATGTTTAGCTGCATTTTTGCTGAGACATCCTCAAACCTGCTTTTCTGTGGGGCTACCTCTGTGTGTCCGGAGGGTGGGGGTCTCTAAAAATTAGAGATGAAACTGTTGCATTAGCCTCCAGTATGGGAGCATGTTGCTTCCTCTGTAACTGCTGCATGATGTTACGATTGTAACTTCTCCCTGCCTTACTCTGCTTACCTAAATAAGGCCATAATGTTTTCCAAATATTTTTTATTTTACTATCTAATCTTTCTAAGTTAAGGCTCTGCATTGTAAGAAGCAAAAATCCTCCTAAGCATGGGAAACAAATTAGTATTTTCCCCACAAGAAAAAGAAGCTCCAAGCTTGTAATGAATGACTAAAGTAAATTTACAAGTACATAATAAATGGCAAGATGCATGTGGAGAAAAGGAAAGAGGCACAGAGACAGATGGATTTATAGAAATTCAGCTTTTAACGTGTTGTGGTTTTCTTTATTTTTAATTAAATCATTGTAAGCAGTAACCAGCTGTAGTATTATTCTTCACTGTGTAATCTGCAGAGTGAAATGTAAACAGGGGGTCAGGCTCTCCTGTGGCCATATGACCCTCTCAGCAGGAAAAGGGGGCATGGAGGGAGGCTGTGCACAGGGAAGCATACAAGGATATTCATGAGCTGGGAAATTTTGCAGCAAAAAATAGCTTTCCTGCATAGCCAATGGTGCATAGCGTTCGGTTTAAAAACCCTTATTAAATTAAGAGGAGCTTTCTGCATCCACCAGCCTTTGCCACTGCTGCTGTGTGTACTTCCATAATGTTGTTGAGAATACTGGGGCTTAATATCAACTGGAAGGGTTAGAAAAATGCAATAACATTCAGATACAACTTGATTACTGACGGAGCAGAGATACAGAACATGAAAACTGATATGTCTGGGGAATCTAGCTCTTCTGAATCTCTTTGTTCCTAAAAAAAAGTCTTTCATACATAAATAAATGTCTATCTGTATGTATATATGCATTCCTTTGTCAACACAGGAAAATGGAGGGATTGGCAGCCAGGCATTATTCAGTATGTTAATTATCTAATGGTTTCTGTTCTTTAAAATTCTCTTCATTTTTTTTCCTTTCTTTTGTTTCCCAGCTCAAAAATCTGAGCCCACCTTTTGCACGCTGATCAGAGTTCTCACACTGAGTGCTTAATACAGCGCATTTTTTAATTCACAAGCATACTCTTTCTGTCACTGCTGCAGTCACTACAGCTCTGACTACCTTTCTTGTTATGGCTCAAACATCTTTTCCCTGCCGTATTTTTAAGCGATAACAAACCTTTATTTATTTCTTCATTTATTATTTTAAGACCCAATATAGCTTTCCACCTAAAATACCCATTTTTACATAACCTTGAGATGCCTATTCATTCTTCCTCAGGAGGAGTTCAGGGGAAAGGTGCAGCGCCCCTCTAAATCACAAATGAAATGAATTTGTTGGCTTGAATAGTATTTCTCCTTTCAACCCTCCACACATTTCAGTGCATTCCATTAGTCATTGTTCAAATGAGGCTGTTCTCCGACCCCAGAGGCAGGGGAGGAGGGACTTTGGGGTTTAAATGAGTTTGCTGATCAGTACATAGAGGCACATTGTTTCCCATCTTATATTTTGCATGTTCTGTTTACAGAAAATAACCCTGGTTCCCAGTACCAGTTTCAGATTTTGAGCATACTGTATGTTTGATGCAGCTAATTTAAATAAATGACTTTCACATTTAAGCAATTAAACCTATAATTAGCACTGTTTGAATGAACTAATCAGCTAATACCCTATGACACACAGTTCTTTTTTTCCTCTAAATATTTTTAAAGGGAAAGGAGACAAATTTATAAAAAATTATAGGTGATGCAGTAAAAAAATATGCTTTGATTCATGGAAATTACAAAACAACACCACAAACTATTTAGACCAATGTTTTCCTTTTGCCTTCCAGGGAATGTGGAATTAGGTACACTCATTTCCTCTGAATTCAGGGGGAAAGACAGCAATAAACAAAGTAGTGAATCTTTTTTAAAAGGAGGCAAACTTCTTCCACTCTTGTGTGTTTTTTAAAATGCCCAAACACACTTCTAGAGCCACTCTGTATTCACTGGGTTTTAAAACGTGTGCATACATCTCACCCAGTGGTTGGAGAGCTGCATAAGCTGTACCCTTGGGAGATTCCCTCTAACTGGCAGAACGTTAGCCACTCTCAATAAGATGGAAATTTATTAGGAGGAAATTATCCTGGTGTCCTCTGAAAAACAGCATTCCTGATAAAAATCTTGTTCTCTGACAGCAGCCTAACAAGATACATTTGTTAGCTGGTTTTGTTCCTTGGATTCATCTGTTAATTTTAATTCTTCTGTTCCACGGCCGTGTATTTTCCTTCTCAGGCAGACATGATCTATGTGTGCTCAGTGGATATTGAGATGTTGGGGGTGGGAGGGCAGAGAAGTTTAGGAGAAAGATAGTCCTTTTTTTTTTTTTCCCCTTTTCTTTTCCCCTAAGTGGAAAAAATGTCCTTACATTTTTATTAAAGTTTGAATTTGTTAATAAATGCTGTGCCTCTTTGAATCCATGTTACTATAGATTTCTGTTACTACAGAAACATGTATAATTTATCATACAATTATTTCTTCAGCTTTGTTGTCCCTAAAACTCACAGCACCACACACTGGCCATACAAGTCACACCACACACCAGTATTTTACTTCTCCCTCTCCCAGCCACAAACATCATTAAATGCCTTTAAATGATGCAAAGAGCTTGAACACCCTTGAGCTGTTCAACTCTGACTATCCTCACTGCAGCTCCACTGAGGATGGGATTCAGCACCTTTCTCTCCAGCCTAATTTTGACTTGAGTCTCTTTCTCATGGGGGGCTCAGGCTGGAAGGTTTTCAAAGATGGAATCTGGATTTTTATGGATAAAGCTGGCATCAGGATCCCTCCCCCTAGCATTATGACAAAGTTAGCAGGTACATGGTGCTCTTGCTGAGCAGAAAGGACAACAGGAAGATGCAGATGGTCTTTTTGTGGTTATACAGTTCACCAAAACTAAGTGAACCAGTTTCCAGTCCTGAAACTTGCACCTCAGGCCTTCACACTTTTAGGCAAAGGATTTCACTACCCATTCATTTCCTATGGTGATAGTCTTTCTGCCTAATGCTTCCAGTGTTCCCTCCAACCTGGACTGGGGGTAGATAGGAAAATAATTTCTTCCTCGGCTCTACATCTGAAAATAAGGGTAAAGGTATCTGAAGCACTGACAGTTCTCATGGCAGGTGAAATCTGAAGGAGTGGCAGGTGAGCAACAACTGAGGGAAATCAAAACCTCTTTATTTGAAGCTGGGTATCTAATCACTGAGGCACTCCAAACTTGAGGAATTCCCTAATTTTAGCCATAATCTTCTATGTTTTGGAGCCTGTACACAAACCAGAAGCATTTATGCCCTATTTTTTTATATATATATAAAACAGGGGAACTCATGTGTCTTACAAGAGATGCCTCCACTTGAGAGGCATACCGCGTGGTTGAAGAGATACCTAGGTATTAATATGCTCTCTTGAGAACCTTCCCCTAATGTAAGAAAATCCTGGGTACTGATACTCAGCCCCAGTCGGAAAGAGGTGGCCCTGCAGGCCACCCCATGGGATCATAGTCAGAGTCTTGCAGGTTCTCTGGAAACCTGAAATCTGATCACCCCATGTTTCTCTCAGTATGTAGATCAACTGGACCTTTTCTCAGAACGTGACTAACACGCTTTTCAAGGTCTGCCAGGGAAATGCTCCTAAGTTACTCTGGTCACAATTTCACAGATTTGGCTTGGAAATAAAGTGGTTTTGCTACCAGGAAGCTCATTATTCCTAGAGCAGAATGAAAATTGAAAAAGTTCAAAACTAAATTAATGCATTTTTTCTAAGTAATAAACTCTGTATGATATAAAATGGTGGCTGTTCTGATGAAGTATTGGCAGCCATTAACCTCTGAATGCAATTCTTTAAATACCAGGAAATATCCAGTTAAAGCAGCTTCTGTAACATACCTAACTCCTACACAGCACCCCAACCTATCACTTTGTTAGGGTCTACGCCTCTCCAGTGCTGTTAGCAGAGTTGACCTCATGCATCAAAAATTATATCTGCAAAAATATTCTAAATACTATCCTGGTTGGTTCAAAGTTTAAAATTCTACTTTGAAAAGTAGAAATGCTATTTTCAAAACTATTCTGCTTGTTGTTTCTAGTCATCGTTTCCATGGCAGAGCTGAAAAACTATTGCAGCTGTGTTTTGGGTGGTCTATTGTATACCACTGTTGGTTTTGATTATTACATTCAACACTCTCTTGGTATGTGTTTCACTGTCTCCACACAAATAAGGAGTGGTGCTGCCTCCACCCGTTGTTTATACAATTGTTCTACCATTACAAAGCGGGAAAGCTAACTTTTTCCCTCTTCTGCTTAAGGGGCTCACATGTCCATACACTGGTTCCTAGACGTGTGCCCTAAACACTAGGTTATAGCTTAGTATTTAAGAGGGCATCATTCTGTCCTTCTGTCAGGAAAAGTTCTGGAGCCAAAAGTAGAATATAGAAGAAGTAGCATAATTCAGTGTCCAAGTGACAGCTGGCTAAGATGAAGACACCAAGCTTCTGCTGTTTGACTCTGGTTTATTACCAGATTAAAACTAAATCAAAACAAAATCAAACCAAAATGAGACAACCCAAAACCAAGGAGTACAGAAAGATAGCTATAGTCTAAGGTACTGCTGACCTGATGTTTAAACATGCTCTTACAAAGACCTTCTGCTAAAGTCCATCAGGTAATACATAGCGCATTTGTCAGGAATATACTGCTCAGTGTAATGGAGGCTAACTTTCAATAACACGTATTTAAATGTCTGCATTTGGACATTGCTATACAAGATGTGATTCACTAAAGGTTCATAACCCTCAGAACTGAGTTATGAGTAGTTAAAATAAAGACTGCTGACTGTGAGGTATGCACATTGTTTGCTACAGGAGACAGAAAAATAAAAGTGCTTCCTTGAAGCCAGAATTGTGAAAATGAGTGACTGTGGATGTAAAATTAATGATCACCTGTATAAAATGGCAGTTGTAAACACAGTCTGTCTACGCTGACTGGCAGAACTCATCTTGTTCTGTAGAGCAGCTAGCAAGGATCAGAGTAAACAAAAACTGCATTGTGGCCTGTCTTCTACTGCTTTGCAATTATCAGCCTTTGACCTTCTGCAGCTGAAACAGGACTTTGTAGCCTAGCCATAAAAAATATCCTCTAGAAACCTGCACCTTGAAGAAGGCCTAGGACAGCTGAGAACTGTGTACCTGGAATAAGAAGAAACTGATGCCTTGCAACAGTCAACAGAAAAGTTTCTTATGCCACAAATTTTTCTTAAACTATGCAGTCCCTTGTGGGTTTAATTACTAGTAAATTAGTTCCCATTTTTATTTTGGTTTTGTTTGCCCAGTTTTCAGCAAGAATAGAAAATCTGTAAAGGCAGGATTTTTAACTCAAACTTCAGATGTTTGTCTTGAAACTCATCCTAGTCTCTAGGTCAGTTCTGGTAATATTCTTAAATGATCTTTTGTATTTAAGATTTTCAATCCTTGATTTAGATGAAGCCATGATAAAAGAAAAAACAAAATAAAACCGCTGAACAACATTTGAGCATTATTTAAGGTAACTAAAAGTAGGACCAATTCTCAGGATGGGGCACCACATCCTTTTATATCCTAAAAAAATAAAAAACACTAAGCTTCTGTATTCATGAGAAACAGAAGTCTCTAACCTACTTTGCTTAACAGTAGAACAGGAGTTGGTTGAACTCTTGAATGGACATTAACACTGGGTTAAATGGGGATGACTACAACCCACACAGATCATGTTGTGATTGTGAACATCACTGCCTCTTCTCTTTCCTCTAACTATATCTAGTCTTGAATACATATTTCAAGGAACTGTGACCTGAATTCAGATGATTGATAACAGTAGCAGTAAACTTTCAGTATATCTTCACATTGACAGTGAACCTGATATCAAACTTTAACCTGCAGCACTTTGCTTTCCTATAAAATAAAAATATTCTGTCCTAAATCACTGCCTTTTCAAAGACAGAAACAAAACCAAAAAAAAAAAAAAGTCAGCTCTTTTTTGACTAGCTGCATTGATTTTCATATAATTCCAAGTTTTTTATCTTTCCGATTTCCCATGAACTCCCTTTTACCTTTCCTGATCTCCCATGAAACCCTGGCAGAATATCAGCAGATCTGATAGTTTCTTCTGGGCTGGCTGCCATTGCCATATTTTATGTACTTGAGGGTTTCTGTGGGATTGATGACGCACAATGCATCATTGGGCTGCTGTGACCAAACAAGGGTTGTGTGTTGCAGCTTCCCCTAGCATCTTGCCAGAATTGCAGAGACTTATCAAGGGGCTGAAGGAAGATGAGTAAATGTTGGTGAGGGATGGAGGAACAGTGTTGAAACTGAGTAGATGTTGGGTAGGAGGAGAGGTCTAAAAACAGTGGCAGGGAAAGAGTTAGGTGTTTCAGAAATATCTGAAATTGAAGGGAAGATAGAAATATTCTATTTCAGGATAAGATATAAGGAATGGACTATAACGGGGAATTGAATAGAATGTAAGGAATAGAAAAAGGTGAGTTTGGATTGAGAGAATGATGACTGAGGGGCAGGATGATGGTGAAGAGTAAGTTTCATTAGAATTTAGTAAAATAAGTGCCTTTGTATTGATGTCTTTGGCTGAATTGAACTGTACTGTCCAACCTTTGTGAAACAGCCGGTCCCTAACTGTGGTCCATTGCTGTACGTGGTTATTAGTGTCAACCAATGTGTGATGAGGATTATGCCTAAACTGCAGGTCAGTTGCATTTCAGGGTCCCATGGGTGAGCCTTGACTTCCTAAGAGCCATGGGTGCAGTGATTTCCTAACCCTGTGTTGTGAAGGCAATAAAGCACACTGTCTATTCCTTTACCTTACTGTCAGCAGAAGACCCAGCTGCATGAATTGCCATGTATGACTTCAGAGACACCAGTTTGGACACCTGGGCAATCAGTGCTACGAGACACACTGGAGAGTGTATCATCTGCCTTCATATGCACTGTCAGATTCCACTGATCTGATGCTCTTCTGATATGTGTAGGAATGGCAGAATATGATTTGAGCAAAATATGTCTATGGAAATGCCATTCTGAAATTAGCCATAAACGATGTCAAGCTGTATGCATGATATATGTTCCTGGTTTCTTACAGGAAACACCATTAACTTGAATTTTTGGTTGTTAAACTTCATTTAACACCATCATATACTGTAAAAATCTGAGAAATAGCTAGTACAGTCACTTAGCTTGCTATCCCAGTCTCCTACCTCATTCTCACCTCTTGCCTCTTCAGCTCAATGAGCAATCTCCTTGAAGAATGGTTGTGGGAGATGCATGAAGAAACCAAAGAGATGCAAATATAAAGTTTTGAAGAAGAGGCAGAGGGGTCTCTCCTTTTTTATATTATGGCCTCATTGCTGCACTCTGATACTGTAAGGACAAGGGCAATATATCTCTTTGTAAAACACTGCATTTTACCTAAAGTGGTAGGCATCTGCTTTTGCTTCAGACCAGAAATACAGTAAGATTTTCCCAATGAGACTCAATTTGATTGTTTTGAAAGAAGGAAATTAATGTGAGTTTGGATTTTAGAGTATCCAAAGTGGCAAAGGCTTAAAATTATGCCACAGTGAATACACATACAGTTGAGACCTTCCAGGAAGTGTGCAAGAGGTAACAGCAGTAAACATACAGAAATTAGTCTGGACAAGTTTTCGACAGGGGAACTTTTATTTTAAAGTGTTTCCTCTGTACCAATTAAAAAAAAGAAACTTAAATATGCAAAACTTCAAAAAACTGTTATTGCCTTTGACTTATTTGCAATCAGACGTTTTCCCTGAAACTACTTAGGAAACCTGAGCTGCAAAATGGAGGTGTTACTGCAGATCATACAGGAACCGCTTGCCATCTATCCTGCAAAGGGAATAGTAGCAGCAAGGAGAAAACTCCTTAAACTTGCTTACATTGACTGGTTATGTACTAATCCTGACACCCCCATCCCATTGTGCTTTTTTATTACTCCAGCAGAAAACTAAATGAGTGTAAATATGGCTGGCAGCACTTTGGTCTGTCCCATAATGGAAAGAAGTTCTGCAAATTTAATCTCAGTTCATCAAAATGGGAAATGACTGGATCTAATTTTTCTTTAATGGCAAATGTCAGTGTAGACTTAACTGAAGGCGTGCGAACACCTCCTTTGTTTTGATTTCTACATAACACATATTACTAGCTAGGGTGCAATTATAATGTATGTATATACAGGAAATACTTAAGAAAATTTTCAGTGCTCATGCTGTCAACGTAAAACAGCCCTGTAATTGTCCTTATTATGTTCATAATTTGTTAGCTGAGTATATGTCCCTTCTCACACACTATTCATTCATCCTTCTCCCCCAAATCTTAAGATTTTAAGTTTAAAAATGCATAAACTTAGAATGTTGTGAGTTAGAATTGTCATGCCTGAACTCAGTCTGAAATTTCATATCAGGTTAAGAATGAGGCAGTTTTAAAATAACCAGCATTGTTGTGCTGCCCTTTCTAGCTCAGACACAGGAAAGTTTGGCTGCTGGTCCTATGGTAATTTTACTTGCTTTTTTGCTTTTGCAAATTAACATAAATGTCTTGCTGGTTAATTTAAAACCTTTTATGCTCCCTCCAAAATTTCTATCTTCATTGGATTCACATCTGTACTTTTATTTAATGTTAACCAGATGTTGAAATCGAGGCAATGTTTATTAGGTTGCTCGCACTGAAGACGGCTTGCTATAGACCGTTGTGCCAATTCTCGTCTGGGTACAGCGGCAGGCAGAAATAAAGTATGCTGGAGGTATTTTCTGTTTCTCTAATTAGAAATAAAGCTTTCTAATCAATGACCTTCAAACTTCAGACTTTGCAAGCAAAGAGATACAGACAAATGTACATAAATTTCCACAAGCTGTTGTACTTCATACACAAAACATTGTGCTGTTGTTGAAACTGCAGGCTGTTGATACACCAGTGTGAATGGGTATGTCTGGCTGCAGAACCTGAGTGATGGGATGGTGCTGAGAAGACAACAGACAGCAGAGAGCAGAATGCACTCTTAGAATCAAAAATCAAAGCTAGTGATGAGAGCAGAAGCTGGGAGATGCAGCTGCTGCCACTGAGCAGCTGGTTGGTAGTGTCCTTGCCTCCATGAGAGGCAGCAGCTCCTCATGTGGGCTGAGTTACAGCTCAGAGGGAGCTTAGATCTGCTGCTTCTCCAGAGTTGTCAGCATCTTTTCATGCTTTCTGCAACATGTGCATGTTGGACATGTATAAGATGGGTCTGGTGGGTTTCAAACACTGAATTAGATACATGGTCACTTTTTTGGCCACTGTTTGGGTATAGGTGCTGAGTATCATGCCTGGAAGGTATGAGATGTAGAAGGAACAGAACTTATGACATAGAAGAGATAAGGATTTATTCAGTGTATATTTTGCTTAGACTCTTATTTTTCCGTGAAAAATCATTATTCACTGAAAGGAGAGGCACAGCCAGTCTTTCGCCCTCATGAGCTGGAACATTTTGCTCTTGCAGCATAATCAGATTTTCCAAGCAAAACTCCTGGTTATTTCAGTCACATTTACACAGACGTACAAGGCCATGGCAAAATTCAAGCACTGCAGAGCATGGTAACATTTCAAAGTACAAAATTTAAATCAATAATAGATACTTAAATTTTAAAGGCCAAATTAAAAAACATATTCTGTCTACAAAATACGTATGCAAGTAACTGATCATTTTTTCACATGTTGAGTGTACAATCTGCAACAGTGTACAAGGTACCTGCAACAGTGATACCCAGAATCTCAGTGGATCATACTCACCATGCTTTCATTTCCTGGCAAGTTTTGGCTCGTGTTTTGTGAGTACACGGGTTTGAGCTTAAGATCAAATCTTTATAAAGAATGGAGAATGAGTTAGAAACATGGAATAAAAGACTTCAGCAACATCTGCGTAGGAAATAATATTTTTCAACACACATTTCTTTCCACTATTGGCTCTGACTTGGGATTTAAAAAAAAATGAGAAAATTAAACAGAGTTGCTACTCCATATTTTGTAGTAAGGCATACCTGTTGGTTCAAAGGTGAATGCAGTAGAGGCTTTGGTGGGACCTTGGCTCAGTTATACGATAAAGGCCTAATTACAAGATGCAAATTGCTGACTAATTAATCCTGTCCTGGTACCAGGCACAGAATTTCTGTGCCCATCATTCCCTTTCACACCAGTTCTCGTGTCTGTCCATCGCTTGTTCTGTTTAGTGTGTGTGTTGGTGCCGTGCAAGATCCAAATACTGTAAGCCATAATTTCCGGAGGTATAGCTACATTTCTGCCACTGACTTCCTCCATCATTCATCCCTCCCAAACCTTCTCCACCTCTAAAACGGGGAGAGAGAACCATTGCAGAGTTTTGTCGTTGTGTTAATCACCACAGTGTCTTTATGAATGCTTATAAAGCACTTTGAAGATGAAAATTGCCAAAGAAGTGCTAGGGATGATTATTATAAGTTAATGAATAAATTTCAACATGTATTTGATTGCCAGGTAATTCAGAAGGGAATCACCAACCCTTCCCTCTCTTCGAAGAAGAAAAGTTGACAGTCAGCTAGTTGCTAATTAGCACTCAGCTGAAATGCCTCCAAAGCTGAGTGCTCCCAGTTGAGTCCTTTAAAAAGTAAGCTTTCAACTAATTGAAATATGCTGAAAGTTGAGCAGTGGGTGAGGTGTGTAACAGGTAGATCAGTATGGTAGATCTGGGTATGCAGAAGGAATATTAAGCTTTTAAAGGTAGGGACTAGAACTTCTGGGAGAAATGCTAGCCAAAATGAGCACCTCTTGTTCATATTCACGCATCTGTTTTCTTTCTGAGGCCCAGTGTGTAATCTGTCACAGGCAGTCTATGCTGCCATGTATTTGTGACAGCAGGGAGGAAGAGAGGAAGTGTTGCCTAAAGATTGTGTTGAAGATGGGTGTTGGTTTTTTCTTGCTGTGTTGAGAGGTGGTTATAATGATTCTTTCTTCGGACTGAGACAGACTTAAGAAATTTTGAATAACATTGTGCAATGCATTAGAGCTGGGCGACCGCCACCAGCTTTTAATTCTCATTCCCCTTGTCTGTAAAGGAAACTTGTATATCGGAGGGGCTCAGACTCTTCAGGCCCCTATGTCTCTGCCTCGTTTTTCACTGGAGGGTCAGTCTCCCAGACCACAGCCTGCTCCCGTCACCTCCCCCACCACTGCTTTGGATTTTTTATTCTTTGCCTTTGGCTGTCTGCCAGTGCTATAAACCGCAGCACTGTCTTCTCTGCTGCTGAAGGCTGTTTTCTTCCTCAGCCGCGGGGAGATGGCTGCAAGAGGCAAATGACAGGAATTTCATCCCTTTCTTTTCCCTGCTTCACTGCTCTGGATTCACCATCCTCAGCATCAGTTCTTCGAGCTTTCTTCAGGGAATACACACTCAGCTAAACTTGTTGAGTTCTTCGGGTGAAGAATCTCAGTTGCTTCAAATAACACTTTCCAGCATTCCCTTTTTGCCATGATTCCTTTTCTTCCCAAACCTCAGAAGCATACAAAAAAAAAAAAAAAAAAAACCCTCAGAAATGTGTAGGGTGGGAAGCTACCAAGGCAAATGTTTAGAAATGAGTCATACAAAAGGAACTCTGTAGTTCAACAGGGGCCACGGACAGGTATGAATGTTATGAAGGAAAGCAGGAGAAATGGAGTGAACATAGAAACAAGAGCAAGATGGAGCAAAACAAGAAAGAAATATTCCTGAAGCTGCTGGATTTTGGAAAGCAGCCTCTGTGGTGTCCTCAGAGAGTCAGCAAAACCAAGGTATAGAAAACAGTTTTAGCATTTTACTAGTCTGGAAGATGATCTGGTTCTGTCAATTGTGCAGGTGTTCTTTGGCATCCTGAGGTTATTGCAGCCCAGCAAAGCTTCCCTGGAGGTCAAGGTTAGACTATTTCACACTTGGGATTTCATCATCTTCTCCCTGCTCCTCATGGAGCAATATCCATTGACAAAAATCCTTTCTGGCATGATCACAATGTATTTGAGATCTGGTGCAGGGTAGATAGAGGCCTCCCATGTATGCTGTCCACTCAGGGTGCCACACTGACAACACAGAAAGGAGCAACGTGAAGCCTCTAGCACTTGAAGTCTCTTGTGAGCTGAAGAGCCAGACCAGAGCTGTGAGCTCCTACAGACCAGTATCCCCTCTGCATTAGGCACAAGCAGACGACACCTGAAACACACCAAATACTGGCTTACCATAGCTTAACTGAAGAGATGGTAAGTCAGTTTGTCCTTTGTATCTTGCTATGTTTAGAAGACTCATCAGTGTAACACCAAGAAATGATTTGCATCGCTTTGAGTCTGTCTCATATTTTCTTCCCCAACTCTGTCTGCTGCAGGTGCTGTGCATGTACTGCATGGGTAAAGCAGACAGACTGCTTGGTCAGAGTTGGGGAGGCTCTTCAAGACTGCATTCAGCTCAGCATTCATGAAGTTCCAAGACAAAATTTAATATCCATTTTGAGTGCGCAGTAAGATATTGTATACACCGCAGAACTGAAAAGTATTTGAAATCCCTTTTGTGTTATCATCTATGCAGAGGTACTTCTAGCATCACTGGTGAGTGCTGGAGCCATAACTCTAATCCAATAGCACTAAATAGGTGAAGAGAATTCTTAGATTTGCCATATGTGTCAAATTATCATTATAGGTAATTTATGCAAGGTAGGTTTGAGTTTGCAGAAAGCCTGAAGCAGTTAAAACATGTGGACCCTTCTTGCTGCACTGTAAACTCTGCAACGCTGTTGTTTTTGTGGGCCCCACTTACAGATTTCTGAAAAACCTCTCTGGTAAAAACAATCATGTAAATGACAGAAAAGGACAATTATCATGACTGAGAAAACCAACGTAGCCTGCGTGGGAAAAGCCTGGAAGCATATATGAGCCGAGCAAATATTTTTAACAATGGATTAAACAGTTTTATTTCGTTTCCTGTCCACAAATGTCTGTGAAAAGACAGTGTTTTCCAGTATATGTTTTTTATTTCAATACATTAATATTTAATGCAAACAAATTACATCTTCTAGATTTCTTATAAATTGCAAGCATCTGGTACACTCCATTCTATGGCTGCAGAAATGAATGGCAGTATTCAGTTCTGAAACCTGTCAAAATCCTGTGTTTAAGCTTAGCAGTTGAGCATATATTACAGATGATGGGTTAATGCTGGTGCTTCTTCACTGTGCATCCCAACTTTCAATAAACAAATTTCATTTAGTCACTTATGAGCATCTTCAGGAAAACAGCTTTGTTCTCTTACCTAAGGTCATTCCATTAAAAGTCTTCAGTGCCATCTGGGTTTTGTATAAACAAAGGACAGTTCAGAAAGATAGTTTTGTTTTTATTTTTTCAAGCAATTCATGCTTTGTTGAGTTGCTTTCTTGAGTGTCCTCAAGAAATCTCATTTCAAGTACCTCTATGTTTTAGCTCTTCATATGCTGTGTGTCTCTAACTAAAATCAGCCTCCCCTGTCTTTTCAACAGCTACAAACCACCTTAAATGTATCCTTGTAAACCTGATTACTGACAGACTGAACAGCCAACGCATACCAGGGATAAATACAGCAATTACACCTATTTACAGCTGTATCTCTTCTCTGCATTATTATTATTATTACTAAGTAGTTATTAAAAATAGTGCAGCCCTCAGAGCTATTTCAACTGTCAGCTTGGCAAAGTGAGGGCCATGCCCAGGTTGTGTGTGTTTTTGGCAATGCTGATGATGCTTGGTGCCATGACAGTGGGCAGTGTGGGTGCCCTCAAAGTGGCTGTGAAGACCCCCTGTGCTAGGGGCTCAAGTAATAGTCACAATGAGAAGGCAGCACCTGACTGCCTGTAACAGCATAAACAGCAGAGACAGATGAACAAACTGCTCTGGTTCATAACTTCTCGCTCCCTGATTGTCTCCTGGAGGAAGTTTCTGCTGTAGGTTTTTTGTCTTTCTATTGTAGCACATCTTGGGTATTAGTAGGCACTGTGGGTTTAACACTGGTGGGTGCAGAGGAAGAGAACCTGCACCCTTCCACACTTCATCCTGAAATGAAATTGTCCTCTAGAGCAGTCAGAGTGAAGTCCTTGACTTAACGTGGCTCCTTCTGTTTCTGCCCAGGAGAGGGCAATCCATCACCCAGGCATCAGCCCGCTCAGAGCACCATGTCTTGAGTCTCCTTGGGGGGTCAGAGGCCTGTATGGTTGGTGCTTGGCCAGAGAGACACGAAACATGATCTGTCTTAGCTTGCGGGGTCGGACAGCACACTTTGACCCAGCTCGCCTTCCTCAGTTAGGAATCATAGGCCTGTATCCTGTTGCTTCTCTGCTCTGCTGTGCCATCTCCTTTTGTCTTCACCTGCAACATTCATGCGAGGGCTGGCTGAGATGATAACCAAGGTGGGGTTACAATCCCTCCTTTCTGGGCTCTGAATGCTGGAATGAGGCTCTCCACTTTGAGGCACAGTGGTATTTGCAAGTGCATACACCCGGGTAAAGGCAATTCTGCACACACTGCTCTGTCACCTGCTTGTAGCCATGCACATGACGGGTACAAACACTCCTGATTTTCAGATTTGGGAAGACTAACTAGTCTCCTCCTCTAGTTTTCCTCTACCTCTTTTTTCCTCTCCTCACATTAAACTCTCCTCTTATATTAAGGAATTTATTGATTGTCCTAAATCTTGGACCAGATATTTGCCTTTGACCCCAGAGCCACTTTGGGTAGTTTGATGCCAGTGGCGTAGAGGTTTGCAGCAGCCCAGGCAGGGAGCTGCCTGCTCACCCCTAACTGGCATTCTGGGGGAGCACACGAATTAAAGATGGCAGATCCAAGTGGGCATCAAGATGACACTGTCAGGATCCCTGTAACTTTCCTTGCCTTTGATTCTGCCTTCTGTTTCACTGTTCTGCGCATCACACTGGTCTAGATGATAACAGGCAAATGGAAGTGCTGCTGGAGCCTGTAATTAGCAAGTTCCTACCCTGGGACTTGGTTTTTGCCAGTGGGTTGTAGGTGTGTGGTAATTTGCCAGTTAATCAACGGGAATTATTAAAAAATCACTGCATATTTTTGCTTTGCACAAGACCCGCACACAGAAGCTCCTATCTGAGGTGGGGAGGAGTATCTGTGGTTCTCAATCATGGAAACAAATCCTTCACTCCTCATACTCCCAGTTTGTCCTTCTTTTTTAAAAGTTTTAAAGCAACCTCTTCCTTCCACCCCGCCCCAACCTCAATGAAATACAGCAATGTTATTGCCATGTTTAACTTCCCAAAACAGTGAATTTTAGTCCAGCAAAAAGTCCTTATAACAGACTGAGTCTTCAAGCTATGCCAAATTCCACTATTTTAAATGACAAAAAGCAGTCAAATACGGTATTTTGGCAAATATGTTCTACTTTGGATTTGCTCTGCAAACAAAGTAAAATCCAAAACATGATGGGTTGATTTTTTTTTTTTTTTTTTTTTGCAGTTACTTAAGTAGGTGGTACTTCAGTTACACAAATTTTGTGTATTAGTGTCATACCTGCATAATTTTTGGGTAATTTTGTTTTAGGCTTTAAGGTAACTTTGCTGGGATCTCTTAAAATACCAGGAAGACGCAGGGAACTTTTCACCTAGGTACAGGCTTGTCATGTGGCCAGTGAATGCTGGCAGTGCGCTGTCACTGTCACTGCAGCACTATTGAGCCAAATATTGTACATGCTATTTACTGAACTCAGCACCTCCTGTGATGGTACTGGCGTGACAACATAGCGTTGCTCCATGACTGGGGAGCATTTAAAGATGGGAGTGGAATACCCATGTATTATCTGTTGTTTTGGTGTTTAGTGACAGAATCTGTGGGAAGTCTATAAAACAGCTGAACACATCACTTCTTGTGGAAACTGTGATTCCATAACAATGTACAGAAATAGTGTCGCTAAACAGCAACTGGTTCGTCTAAGATAAACAGTGATCCAGATCAGTGGTCAGTAGAATAAAATGATGAACTTCTGTATTTAATCACAGAATCGCAGAATGGTTTGGTTTGGAAGGGACCTCAAAGATAATCCAGTTCCACCCCTCCTGCCATGGGTGCACACACCTTCCACTACACCACGCTGCTCCAAGCCCTGTCCAACCTGGCCTTGAGCACTTCCAGGGATGGGACATCCACAACTTCTCTGAGCAACTTCTGTCAGCGTCATACCATCCTCACAGGGAAGATTTTTTTCCTGATCTCATATAAATTTCCCCTCTTTCAGTTTAAAGCCATTCCCCCTTGTCCTATCCCTACATGCTCTTGCAAAAAGCCCCTTTCCTGATGTCCTACAGGCCCCTTTAGCTACTGGAAGACTGTTCCAATGTCTCCTGAGAAGGGAACCCGACGTTTTCCAGATTAAGATAAATGCCAGTGAAAACTGCAGTTTTCTGTATCTGCCTTAAAATATTCCTACATTCACCTGGATTTGAATTAATTTTCTGGCAGTGGATGAAGCCGTATCATGCTCAAGTATGTTTTGGGATTCTTATATCAATTTAGGAAATGCAATGGCGTGTGCCTTGGTTTCCCCATCTGTGAAATGGGTGACCCCACAGTGCTCCTGCAAGGCACCCCGGCTGAGAGCTGCTGTGACTGCGGCTGATTGTTACCCTCTTAATCATATTAGTTAACTAAATCTGTTCCTAGAGTGGTTCCATTTGCTTGAATGAATTTACATGAGAGATTAATTCAGAACTGCTTATTGTTGCTTTTACATTTATTCAGTACTGTAAATAGTGCCTGATACTTTACAGCTGTGTCTAAAGACAGCCTGTGCTTCAAGGGCTTTTTTGCACAGCTAATTTGGAGGCTCCCCTCCAAAACCTCACACTTCCTCATGCAGCGGATGAGCCCATTTTGTTTCCTCTGGATTTTTGAGGACTTTTCGTTCACGTGGTCTCCTCTCCCAGCACTTTCCTGCAAGTATGATTCAACAGATAAAGTTCATCCTTCACCTCCGAAGGGTGACTACTTCCCCTTTGCCCTTCCCTCCTCCCTCGGACGCCCCTCGTCCCCCAAGTTTTAGACATGTTTCCTCCGCAACGTTCTCTACGCGTTACAGGATTTACGCGGAGCAACGGTCCTGGAGTCGGGACCGACTCCCACCTGGCCGCCGCCACCCTACAGCCCCACGGCTGTTTAAGATGGTCCGTGAGCACATGCTCCCCACCCGGCGGGAAGCGGCTGCCAGCAGTTGCTCGGGGGGCTCGTTCGCCCACACGGCTCTTTGTGTTTTCACATTTCGCCGGAGGTTTCTGTTACCAGCATTTGCCAGCTCCCCATTGTGTGAAGTGCAGAGGACGGAGGCTTTCTTTGTGCCGGCTCCCGCTCCCCGTCCCCGGCCACCCTGCCGCCCGTCCTCCAGTCCCCCCAGACTGCTGATGTGAGGTGCACTCACCCCACACACCGCCCCAACAGCGCGGTGAGGGCTGCCGAAACCTCGGTAGCCCGGTACAAGCTCTCGGAGCAGGCAGAGCCGCGCCGAGCGCACGATCTGGGAGCGGGCGAGGCAGCGGGACCACGGCGGGCTGAGTCGGTGCGCTGTGCGGTAATCCCGGCCCCGACGCTGCCCGAGCGAGCTCGGTGCGGAGGGGGATTGGCTCAGGCAGCTTTTAAACCACCTATATGCTAACGAGCCTGCTGCCAGGTTCCTGAGGGGTCCTGGCTGGGAAAAATCAACCCCAAAGCTCAGACCCCTGTCAGGCGGAGGGGAGAATTATATTTTTGAACTAGTCTGCAGCGCGGACAGGAAATGACCCCTCCAGCAGCCGCTGCTTTAAAGCCGGGCGGCGGTGCCTGAAGCTCTCCAGTCTCCGTCTGGAGCCCGAGCGCTCCCCCCCCCCCTTTCCCTCCTCCTGCTATAGCGGCTCCCACAGCAGTTCCCAGCCAGTGCGTGCAGCCTGGATGTGTGTGTGTGTGTGTGCGCGCCGCTACTTTGTACTGTGAAGAACACACAGCCCATGTGCTCTGTATGGATGTTGATGATACTCTGTGTAGCTTGAATCGCTGCAAGCAGGCAAGATGTCCAGCACACCACATGACCCTTTCTATTCTTCTCCTTTTGGCCCATTTTATAGGAGACACACACCATACATGGTGCAACCAGAGTACCGAATATATGAAATGAACAAGAGGCTGCAGTCGCGGACGGAGGTAAGTCCCCCAGCCGTGTTTTCCTGTGCATGGAGCGTGGTAGGTTTCAGCCCGAATTCCAGCTGAAGCGTCCCACTAGGCAGTACAGTATATGCAGGCACGAACCTTAATTAATTTAGTAGATTAATTGGGTAATCCCTCATTATGTTTCCACGCAGAGCAACTCTTTGAGGAGATACCAGTTTAGGCTGAAATCTTGAAATTACAGTACAGCACTTCAGGGTTGATTATAATGCTGCTCTCAGGAAATTTCTTTGCCTCAGTGTGGTGTTTGCTCAGGATCTGTCCTGCTGGTGTTTGCAGCTATAATATTGCAAGGTACCGCTTGAGCTTTTGCACAAAATTTATTCAGAAATGTTGCAGGTTTAGGGGGAGAGGCGAACCTTTCTCCGGTTTTGTTTTGTGAACTCGTTAAAATTGAAAATGAATGGTAACAGAAAACGGGAGCAGAGTTTTAGAAACTTATTCCTAGGCTGCACTTAAAGAACACATGTTCAGAACGACCAACAAGGGAAATTCATGTTTACATTTAGAATGCAGTTGCTTTTTGAGAGAGAGATGATCGATTCATGACTTTATCATATAGCTGTCAAAAGTACCCAGTAATGTAAACTACAGTCACTGTTGATTATGCTTTGTATAATGTGTTAGTGGGTTTTACACTCTGGCTTCTAAATCCAGATCAGCTACCACAAAGAATATACTGAATGGCAAGGGGAAATACTTTTATCACTTAAAGTAAAAGAATATAGTGGAGGCTGCATCTTGTTATTTACATGGTTAAATGAAGCACACTTTTTAGTCTGTTGAAGTGAAAAGTGTGCGGACTGAATGAGGCTGGATTTCTGCCCATGTGCCTGTGCAGCAAACATTCTTGGTGCTGCAGTTTTTCATAGTAGTTTACTAGTGGTGCCCTGAAAGCACTTTTAAAAAGTATTCATTTTTTATAGTGAGTAGCTTCATACAGCGGCAATTGCCTGCCAAATTCATGCCATGAAGCATGGTAAAGTATCTCAGGTTGATCTGTTTGTTGTATTGTGATTCTTTAAGGGAACATGGGGTTATCATAAAATAAACCACACATGCCTGAATTGTCAGCTAAGCCATGGAGAATCTGTGACGTTTAATGTATATGATCCAGCTAACGAGATGTGACCTGCTTTCTGATTGGGTAACTGCTGTGGAGTAACTGCGCTTCCAACAGGGTTACCACTGCTCCTCTTCAAACATTGCTGTAGACTAATTGCCAAATCCACTTCGTGCCGGCTGAAAACTCCAAGCACTCATTGCTCCCAAAATCACAGCAACTGGTTGTCAGTTTTGCCCTAATTGTTGGTTGCAGAGGGTCGCTGCCACTCAGAGGATGAGGGGACTTGGCAGGGTTTCTTTGCTGCTGTTTGTTTGTGTCTTGCAACTCTGTTCCTTGCATTCCTGTACATTTTGATGATGTAATTTATAGACTTTTAAGAGTGAAAAGAACAAGTATGTATCATTAAGTGATTCCTTCAGTTGTTCTGAAAAGCTGTCAGTGCTATGTTAGCCTTTTTACATACTTTTAAAGTGGTACTTTTAGTAATAGATCCATTTCTGATTGCAGCTCCTTTACAGATGTTACACCAAAAAAGTTTTTGAGGGATTTGTGAAACAGCTTCCCCCTCCCGCATTGCTGGGGTGTGCTCAGACTTCAGTGTGTTTAATTTCAGTTTTTGCTTTGCACACTCACAGGGATTGTTGTGAGCAAAAAGCAAAAAAAGCAACAGCCTACTACTCTTCCTTGCTAGTACTGCTATGGGTTTCAGCAGCATTGTACTTTGACAGGCAGTGCTTAGTTAATGAAGGCCTCATGCTCCAGTATTTCTTGTATTTGCTCAGAGTAAAAATACTTTTGCCTTGTGAATGCTCAGTGTTTATATTCTGGTTTTGTGTTTTCTAATTTCTGTTCTTACAGCTCTGTGCTGTAAGCATTGTTGTTTGTGAAATGTAATTTCTAGCCAGCTTCAGCTCAGTTCATTCATCCTCCAATTAAAACACCTTCCTTAATAAAACTAAAAATCGAATTAGTTTCCTGGGACACTTGCTGTGACTAGGTGTGGGCAGCCTGTAAAGAATAATGCTGGCTTCTGAGGCACATTGGGAGTAGAAGTTTCACATTAATTTTATGCACTTCCAAGCATGTTTGGGATTGGTAGCTGAAGGCTTCTGGAGAATGTATAACTAGCTCTGAATTTTTTGAGTTCAGATTGATGGAGCCCTGTATGTCATGGAAGGAATGTACTTATGGTGTGGGTGATATGGGCTTACTGCATGAACGTTTCTCTTCAGGCAGTCTTTGCAATAATGTAGGCACTGGTCTCTGAAGGAGGCTGCTTGTACTCTGTGAGCCCCAGGGGGTAGGTAAGCACAAGCAAAGCAGCTTAAAGGGAAAGCAATTACAAAGAAACTCCAAAAGACTGGGGGTAGCAAGCTGTCAAATTCCACCTGGACCTAGCTTCTGGAGAAGGCCAATAGAAAGTGAGCCTGCATTAAAAAATGGGAACCTACAGCTCTTATCCCAAATGTATCTTTGGAAAGCCTTTGGGATTTACCTCTTTTCCTACAAAATAAAAATGTTCTTAATAACTGTGTAGAGTCAGATTCTCTTCTGTCCCTTGCACTGATAGAACTTCCAAGGCAGAGCAAAATGTACATAATGTAAGTTTTACAGAGGATACTTGGAGAGTCTATGAAAAGGTTAGCTGTATCCCATGTCTATCAGCTTTCTCCCCTCCATGAGTAGAGCCTGCCTTTGTAGAGAATTCCTGTAGCTGCTCTCTAGAGCTTGCAGGTAGGTGAGAAATTATTCAAAAAAAGCAATGGCTGGTAGAGACACCATTAGAGAATCCACCAATAAATGCCATTTCTACTCCTGCTGTCCCAGCAGCAGGGTCTATGGTGTGTTCGGGGAGATAGAAATGTCCTCAAAGTGGCTCTGCGCTTGAGGACCCTCCCTGGGAAATTCACTGCTCCACTCTGGTTTCTGTCAGCATTGGGTGGAAGGGAATAATAATCAGTGTGAAGGATGTGCTCAGTGTATTAAGCAGATAAAGTACAGATTTGATTAAAGAAAGGTCATTTAGATGCAGCATGGCTATCTTTGTTGTTCGTGTGTTCTTTAGGAAGAAATGAAAGTAAAGAATTAGCAGCTCTAGCCTGGTCTAGATGTGCAAACTATTGCTCTCCAAACTTCTTACAACTTTATGGGCTCCTCAGGCAGAACCTAAAACTGCCTTTTAAAATTCAGGGTCAGTCTTAGGCGAAGAATTCCAATCACACTCAGGCAGGGGGTGGTTTTATGATGTAAGTACTGGCAGAAGTCCACCACCTAGCTAATTCTTAGTGATCTAAAGTAAATTAGGGAGTCTGAGTTAGGAACTTGTGTGCAAGAACACCTTACCTCCCTTAGAAGTTGTTCAAAGAAATCTAATGTGGTAATACATTTTTCTAAATGGAGATTAATATGTGCTTTCTTAGCAATACTTTGGGAACATCTAGTGCCATTTTGTAATGCATCAACAATCCTGATTTAGAGAAATAAAATGAATATTTAAATGTTTAATAATCTCTGGCAGATATAAAGATAAATCTTATTTACTTCTATCATAGTTGATTAGCTTTCTGGTTAACCAAAATGCAGCTGTTTCCTTGCTCTGTGTGTGGTTTTAAGGTTTTCATTGCCATTCACTCCAGTTCAGTTTATCTTGATATTTTTATATCTGTGTTAGTTTAACATTTCAAAAAAGCAATCCTGTTGTGGCATAATCAGCAGATTCTGAAGTTCTAAGTAGCAATATGCAGCATAGGTAAATTAGCTTAAACATTTTCTCTGTTTTTCATAAAACTCAATGTTTAAAAAAGCCTCTTTTCCTCTTTGATGTTGTAAATCCTTTTCTGTTCTAATTTTTAATCATTTGAAATTGCTTGCACTTAAAACAAAAGGTGATTATATCTTGTATATAATTATTTTTCAGTCACATTATAGTGTGCTGTGGGTAGATCACCTGAAGTTGCTGACAGTTTAAAGTTTGAGGCATTGCTTTATTGCCAATAATCAAAGAAATGTATCAAGCCTTTCAGTTGTTTATTTAGTCCCCTATGTTGTGAGAACTTCTGCATATCACAATATATTAAATTCATCTGTATCTCTCTCTGTCACTACAAGAGATTATGCTTTACATCGCTGTTCTATGCAAAATGCAGGTTTCTTCTGGCTAAGAGAGCAGTGTTTTAAGGGTGACTAGAGAACTTGATTGGTAGCATGTTTGTTTTAAAGACAATCAGCTTAATCAAAGCATATTAAACTCCTATTAAACCATATAGTATATTTAGCAGAAGTAGAGATTTTGTGATGGAAGAGCATGTGAAGAAAATTAGAAGGAAAATAAAGCAGAATGTTATGATTACTTAAAAGCTATTAAATGAACTGGAAGCCTATGCAGTGATTCATATTCAACCAAATATTTAAAGAAAATCAAAGCTAAACAAGATTTCTGTACTTTAATGAAAGTTTCTTATTTTAATTCCTTACATTACTGGCTGATGAAATAATCTTATCTTTTTCTTTCTGATGCATTTTTAATAGATTGGTCATAAAAATCTATGTTGTGACATCATATTTGTTCACATAGCAACTTAATATTGCAAACAGATCTCTCGTATCATGTACATAAGTCTGAGTTTGTCCAATGAGTTTGTTTTGATGAGGGGAAAACACATAAACTTATATCTGAAAGCATTTTGGGGGAAATATTCTTTCACCCACAAATATACTAATACTTAGCGATTATAGGAACATGAGTGAAGTATTTTAAAAGAGCACTTATAAATCATGCTTTGTTGAAATGAAAAAGGTCGGTTTAAAAGAAAACCCTTGAACTCCTTTAGGCAGAATGGATTCAAGGCTTTTTTTACTGATTGTCTTTTATTTCATATAGTTTTTCCATCCCTTTAAAAAAAATTCAGTTGCAGCTGTTTTCAATTAAAATTGTTACAAACTGACAATTCTTATGAGGCTGGGGGAGAAAAAAAAAAAGACTATTTCCTTTCCATGCTGATCCTTAACTTACAATCAGGGATGTCTTGCTGCCTTTTTTTGTTCTTCCTCAAGTTATAACATACAACATAAACTGCGTGTGTAAGTAACAGGGAGCTTTTAGGGCAGGGGCTGGTGAGGGGGGAGAGTGAGTCAGTGGAAAAGTGTAAAACTGGATCTCATCTGCTAATCACTCTGATGCTTACAAGATCATTTTCTCTAAAGAAACCTTTTCAACCCTTCCTTTTCTCTTTTACATTCTTTAAACCATAAATCCATTTAAAAAAGCTTACTCTCAGTCTTTTCCTGATGTAAACAAGGTTTACTGTGCACATCCAGTCTCAAAAATAGAAGCCTCTGGATGGTGAGAAGGAACAAAATAGAGATCATAACAAGGGCCCAGTCCTGTGCTCTTATTTAAGCTGGAGTTTTGCCTGCAGTAAGATTGCAAGATCAGATAAAAAAAAAAAAAATCATTTGTTTTTGATATATACTCTTTCTTTGTTTACAGAAAAAGGGTATGGGTAGATTGTTAAGCCCATTGCAATATTTTTAGCTGGGCTCCTCACTTCAAATGGTATTTTTTTGTATCTTTTTGCCAAAAGTTGCATATCTGCTGTAAACAGGCATTCCAACCATGCCGATACTTTGTTCAGTTGCTTCCTCCCAAAGAAGAGCTTTCTTTCCTGCACTGTACTGTGTAAACAGGCCAGTATATACCCTCCGTTTTGCTGGGTGCTCTTTTCCAAAAGTTGCTCTTGGGCTATTTGAAGCCACAGAGGGGTGATCCTGGCAGGGACAAGGTGGCCCCAAAGTGGCTGATGATTAGTCTCTAAAAAGGACTGTGGTAGGGCACGGCTTGTTGGCCAGGTCTCAATGGTCTTATTTATTAGGCAAAAATAGTAGTTAAAGAAACCTCCCCAAGCTCCTAGCTGAAATCTCCTCCCTAGGCTTGTGTCTGTCTTTTTCCCAGTACATTCTTTCTGTTTGTTACTGCTAGAATTTCACAGAGAGAGCACTTTATGATCAGAATACTGTTTCCAGTTCTATTACATTGTGGTAGACAGACAGCCAGGCCCTTCTAAACTAAAGCCTGTAAGTTAGTGATCTAAGCCAAACAGTGCACTTGGTACTCCTGAGGTAAGCGAGGATCCACTAGAACCACCAATGGACCATAAGCCTTAGTATGGTAACAGCTTATGCTTCTAGAGACAACTCTGGCCCTTTTGTGCCTTAAGGGGCTAGGGAAAAATTACCAGTGTGCAAAAATTAGACCTTTGCACAACTAAACATGAGCTAGGATAGGTGACTTTTTAAGCCTATTGCCTCTTGAGGCCTCACGAGTTGTGGTTGTGTAGAGTCTTTACAAAGGTGATACATTTTACAGGAGCAGGCTGTCCTGTCTGTGAGACTTGGGTTGCCTTGGCCTCATCTTGCTGCTTACACATCATTGTCAAGAAGACATGGTGAAGCTCCTGGTGGTCTTCCTGCCTGCATCATACAGACTTGAAGCATAAGTGTGTAGCAAATTTTTTCTTTATGAAGAACTCTCATAACTACAAGCAAAATATAAGTATCAAGCGAGAACTTCTTCCCAAGTTCTTTCTGTTGTCAATATTCATGTGCAAGGCAGAATCACAAACTCACAACTAACACAGCAAAGCCATAACTTTATGTATGTTTCTAAATGTACTTAATCTACTGCCCGATTACCTGCAAACTAAATCGTTAGGTCTTTGCATCCTTCCAAACAACTAATATATTAGAACATTGCTGTACTATCTATCATGCATGATCTGCAATAGCTGCTGCTATTCATCTTTCCTGATTCTAAGCCACAGTCACCTTGCTGAGCGTAGTCAGCTGAGCAGAAACATTCAAATCTGCCCATAGCATTTGTGTGTGTGTGTGTGTGTGTTTAAAAAGGAAAGGGAAAATCTATTCTCTGGCTAGAGTTTTGCCAACAAATGAGTCATGTACAGCAGATTTAGTATCTGTCCAGATCATGTCCATTTTACACAAATGCAAGTTGCAGACTAGAGCATTCTTCATGATCCAGAAGAATTGCAGGGGCTGGTTGAGTGACGTTATCTGTTGTATTCAGAAGGCAAATGCAATATTAGCTGTGTATAAAAGTGATCATATTTGGAAAGCCCTGACTAAGGCAGGCCCAAGAATGGAGGGACTTGTAGATCCACTGTGCTTATTCTTCAAAACCTAAATATCTGGAAAAAACAACTGTCCCTGTTTGAGTATCATTATGTGCAGTCTTACATCACCTGTACAGGGGACTATTTTTACTTTCGCAGTTCAAACATTTGTTTTTTTTAACTACATATTTTATTAGGTTCTTTTCTAAAGTAGTAAATTGAGAAAATGATGACTTCAAGTACATTGCACATTTAATGTATTTCATGTACCTTATTGTGATTCTTGTTCCAGTTGTGTAGTTTTGCCTCAGCCATTAGCAGATTTTATCAACGAGCTGCTATCTATCCTAGAGCAGGTTACAAAGAGATTCTGAAATATTAATGGACACATTATTAAAAAAAAAAGAAAATCTAAACCTTTAAATACAGCAGTCACAGGGAGAGAGGAAAATGCCCAGAAAACAAGAAAGTAAATAGTGTGAAACTTTTAAATTTTTTTAGTGTTTAAGCTGAAGCACCTTCAGCATAATTCATGCCCCAGTAAGGTGGACAGTAAAACCAGCATTCCTAGCCAGCTCCTTTTCAACGGACTAGAGAGCCTTCAGGCTGTGACGGGCAAGGCTGGCATGCAACTTGCTTTGCTACTAGGTGTACAGCCAGGGTAGTAGTTTGTAGTTGGAAAAAGGGAATAGGAAATGCCTTGCACCTAGAATGGCATGTTTTCTTCATGCCGTTAACAAGTCTCATGGATGGGTTAGGGGGTGGTAGAGGAAGGCCTACAACAGTCTCCATCGCCTACATACTGATAGTAACTTGCATTTTCAGATCAGTGTCACCACCTTCCATAACTCTTTTATGCACTTTAAGTGGCAAAAATGTTTCCATGTTACTTCATTCAGCATTACAATAATGTTACTGTGACTAGAAAGAAAAAGAACCACTGTAAGTTACCTTTGGAGCAAATTAAAATTATTCTTGTTGTTCAGTATCTTACAGGAGGGACTCCCCTTCCTTTTGGTACTCAGTCAGCATTTCTCCACCTTTGTTCTTTGCCATACCAAGATATTAAAAAATTGCCAGCATATGTATTCTATATGTGTGTTTGGAATCATACCCTTGTGTAGTAGGTGAGGGCAATACAATAGCTCTGTCACTTCTACCTAGAGTTAACCACTTGAGTATCAGTTAACCCTTAGGGTAATTAAGTAATAATGTTGTTGATGTGACCTGAAGTAGCATTTTAAGCAATTATAAGTTCAGACATAATGTGATGCAGTTATATATTGTATAGCACATCTCTTCATTTTACAGAGCAAAAAATTACCATATGTTTTGTGGGAAGCTTGGCATTTTGCACTGACTGGAGTTCTGCTTGTATTTACGAACAGCACACTTGTAAATTATGGTAATAACTCTTTGAAGGCCACACCTATGCACACTGTTATGTACATAGGCCTGTTTTAATGAATGTGTTGGCATGAATTATGGGGCATAAAAAGTCAACACATTGTGTAAAGGTTTGTTACCTGAGTGCCACAAATACTACATGCAACATTTCCATGTATATTCATTGGAGTTTAACAGCGAATTTGCTTTGGCTATGTTCGTGCTCTTTATGTGTTCCTGTGAATGTTTGATCAATTGAGTTTTATTCTTGCAAATAATTACAGAATGCAAATTTCAGTTTGTTGGGCATTCTTTAAAGAAGTTGCTTATTTTATATGGGCTAAGCTGAGGGACAGCATTTCCTCTTTTGCTTTTCCAGAACTTCTCAAATAGAACCACGGTACTTAGAAATTAAATACACCAGAGAAGAATCTCTGATTACTTTACAGTGAGGACTGACAGTGAGTATGAATGTAAAGTGAATTAATGGCAATGATTGGTGGCGATGGGAAAATGAATATTCCCAGTGAATATGATGTATGAACATATTCCTTCCATGGGACACGATGCTGCTTACCATGCAGTTACTTTAGAAAAATGTATTAAGAAAGAATTGGTGAAAACACTCAAATCCCCTGGCATTTTAAACACTAACTCCACCTGTGCTTATCCAGTCATGGATGCAAAACAGTATCACACAATATATGGCCAATCACAGCATACAGTTTCAATCACAGCATATAGTCTTAGCATAATATTACATGTGTACAGCAGACTGCTTGTTACGAAAGAGAACAAAATTATTTCTTAAATTAGAATAATTAATGCATTTAAATAAATTGTTATTAGTTCCTAGCAACTTCAGGTAGGGCAAAGTGGAATTCATAAAATTTATTTGATGGGAATGATTAGCTCAGCTCTTTTCAGTACCTCTTAACACTCTGTCAGGGTTAATAATGAAAAGTAAAAAGATCAGTCAAGATGCCAGTGCACCAAGTGCATCTGTTCTCTGACGGTGCCGTAAGATTATTTAACACCTCCATCAAGAACATCCTGAAGCAGCCGAGTTACACCTTGACTGATTGTTTCATCCAAAGGGCTGCACTTCTAAATACGCAGTGTAGCACAGACTTCCTGGTACAGAGCGGTGTTAGGACTGGTAGGTAACCTGAAGCCACAACCTGCATGTCTAGACTAACAAAAATCCTACCATTTGAGCCACTGTGACACCTTGTGGCTTATGAAGCAATACAAGGAACTTTTAGAAGACGAACAGGTAAATCCAGATGTTAATGGATACTGATAAATGACCTCTTATACAACTGTCAATAGAAATCTCTTTGCTGGGTGAGTCTAGGATGTTTTTGAAGTAGAGTTAAATTAAGTGGTAGTGGGCTTATTTCTGTTTGGGATCTATGTATTTTACTGTGAAGTGTCATAAGATGGAGCATCGCTTTGCTAAGCCTCACCTGCTGCTATTGTCTCCAGTGCTCTAGTGTTTGCCTATCATTCCAATTACATAAAGAAATACTGTTTTGGCTGCAGTACAAAGTAAATATTTTATTTGCAACCATTAATGTAGTTAACCAGAATAATGCTTGAAGCGAGTAAGGTACTTTTTGGTGTTGAGTGTGTTCAGACAGTAGGACAGTTAAAAGTAATCAAGGTATAGCAAGCATTTGGCAGTGGGCATACAACTCTGTAAGCCCCTGAATTTGGAGTTAAGTAGATAGTATTTCAGCTTGAATTAACTGCAGTGAAACTGTATTTTGCTGAGAAACTCCCAGTAAACTTAAAATGGGGCTGATAACACGTGGAACTGAGAAAGAACTCTGCATCTGTAAAGGCTCAGCACTTCACATGACCTGACACTAGTTTCTTGATTGTCACTTTTGTCCTCAGACAAGTATGTCCATGTTTCCTTCCATGATGATCCTGAGCATTTAAGAGGAGTTTCCCATAAACTCGCGCATTATGTCTTGTGGCTTTTTCCGTGGCTTTTGATATTTTCAAAAACTTGGCAACAGTTGGGCTGATAAAGTTGCCTTCCATTGCCAAATACTGACTTAGGAGTGAGTGCACCCTCTTGTAATGCAAGGGGTCTGCATCCCTCTGTTGTCCCTTATCTTCAGGTACACAGTGCTGCCATTTAGACATAATACATAGACATAGATGCCCAAACTTACATTTAACTTGCTGGTGTGAGAAACAGTAGCAGCACAGGACTCAGTGTATGCCATCTACCTTATTTCATGGGTAGGTGTTTTGATTCTTTGCTGAGATTATGGTCTTAAAGTTAGGTGGCTACTTATACACAACTCTGTCTTCATGATATTTAGACTCATAGAATAGAATCATAGAATAGTTAGAGTTGGAAAGGACCTTAAGATCATCTAGTTCCAACCCCCCTGCCATGGGCAGGGAC
>JAOEHY010014174.1:0-22692 GCA_025447955.1 Psilopsiagon aurifrons | reverse complement strand
ACCAATGTTTTAGTTACTGCTTAGTACATTTTGGTCTGGCCAAGGACTTTCTGAGTCTCATGCTCTGCCAGGGAGGACGGTAAGCCGGGAGGGAGCAGAGACGGGGCATCTGATCCAAACTGACAAAAGAGGTATTCCATAGCATAGCACGTCATGCCCGGAAGGTTAAAAAAAAATACTGGGGGCAAGAACTCGGAAGAGGGGAGTGAGCCCACCGGTTGCCGGGTGGTGAGCGTTTGTATCCTCTTCCCTGGTCATTATTGTTATTGATAGTAGCAATAGTGATTTGTGTTATACCTAGTTATTGAACTGTTCTTAACTCATTTGCTTCATGGATCAGATTCAAACACAGAACTATCTGCTTTTTCGTCTTGTACTTACAAAAGCTCATGAAAAAATGAAGAAGACTTTCATACATTTCATTGAGCTTTAGATTGGGTCCTGAGTCATGGAGTTAACTAGAATTGTATGAAATACATTGCACAGAATGCAAATTTGCATCCAAGTCACAAGCCAATTGCCTTGCATTGTATGGATCCAGGCTTTAAAATTCCTTAGACATAATTCAGGATACAACAGATCTGTCATGTGATAAAATCTAAAGCTAAACAGCATACCCACAAAATACCACAGAGAGACAATGGCAGGTGGGGAAACCCAAACGTGTGTTCTTTATATGTGTGCTTACTGGAAATACATCTCCACTCTTGCCACTGAGTTGCCCTTGGGACATGGAGCTGCAGCAGCCTCCCCTCCTTTGTCGTTTGATCTGGCATGGTATATTTTCCTCTCATAAAATACAACAAAACTGAAAATGTAGTAATGATGAAAGAGAAAATTCCATTATTTTGATAAAAATAAAGCAAAACAAAGAATTTTTTTTTTTTTTTTTTTTTTCCTCCTGAATGATTAAAGGATAGTTTATACTTTTCCCACATTTGCAACAGAACCGTTTGAGAACAGCATCTTTACTCAGGTCTGGATTCTAGAGATGCAGTTTCAACAAATGCCAGTGAAAAGGAATTTGAAGGAAATACTAATTTTTAAACTTGAAATCTTGGGAGTTTTCTTTTCTTGTCTAATACTAACAAGTTATTTTGCATTTATTTTGTCTGGGATGGGAAGGATGTAGATGTACCTGTTTCTACCTGAAGGAAGAGTAGTTAAGTACACGACTTCTGCATTCATTGCAATGCCATTCAGTTCATTACTGTTCATCATTTTGGTTAGAATAAATAACTTGGGGGGTTTATTTACTTTTTTTAAAATCACCCAAAAATGAAATCCAGGTGATATAGCTAAGATCTGCATGGTTTCTGGGAGGAGCTTCAGAACAAGGTCTGGATTGTCCTTAAGCTAATGGGGTCCATTCTGCTGACTTGAACAGATCTGGATCCCAGTAACTTAAATTCTTCTTCAGTTTGTAACACACGCTCAGTGTTTAGAGTAGAACATAAGTTCAGACTTTGTATCTAGCAGCGACATTTTTTAGGATAAAGTATAAATAGTTACAAATAGATAAAAAAAAAAACTCAACAAAAACCAAAGCAAAACACAACAAACCCTTGAAGATTATATGTTTAGGCCAAACTTACTTTGCTTACGTCTTGTTCTTAACAACAATACCACAGCATGGTGAAAAAGAAGAAAACATTGTGATACTTGTGTGCTCTGCTGTAGTCCTTTAATGGCAGTATAATTGCTTTGTAGTTAATAAGCTTAGGTGGCTGTGAAAAGTGCAATTTTATGGATATCATAGTAATAATAGTAGTTGAAAAAAACATGTTTCCAAATGAGACAACCAAAAAGAATTATTAGAACCTGAATTGCACATAACTATTCTTTTCTCATTGTGCAATCAGAAATCAAATACAGTATGGTTATTTTCATCTCAGTATTTACTGTAAAATAAGAATAATACCTCTATATGATTAGTAGCAGATGCTGGTGACATAAAGTTACACACCTGTGGAGAGTAGGATGTTATAATCCCACTGTGATTAAGATGCATGCTTACTGCTCTGCAACAAGGATGGATTGTTTACTTTTCCTATTAGGTCTGTAATTAATCACCTCGGTTTGATCTGTGTGATGCCAAATGGATTTAGCATCCCACATTGCTTAAGGAGCAAGTTGGTTTCTACAATGCCTATTTCATTAAGAGATGCCTCCATAGAGCAGAGTACAATTTCTTTTTTCTTACATAATCTCTATTTATTTGGACAGAGAATGACACTGCTGTGAATAGAAAGCAATAACCAGAGAAAATATCCCTGAGAAAAAATAACAACCCATACTTTTTAGTCACCATGCCTACATTGTCTAAATATCTTCCTTTTACATAATAACATTATGTACTGCATTTTAAAGTGCTTTACATAAGGCTTAGCAAGTCTCAAATTAACAAAAAAAAAGTGTTAAATTTTGCTTCCAATTACAAGAAAAAAGAAATGGCTGGATCAAGTTACCTACAACTCCGTTTTGAAATAATGAATGTCTGGTAGAGCAGTAAACAGAATTCATGACAAGCTGCGCCTAAGGGCATGACTGCCTGTCAGAGTCGGATACTCTCTGACCAGGTTCAGACATTGGCTGTGATTCTATCTATCTTGAGCACTAGCCTATACCATGAAATGGAGCAGTAGTTTTCCATAAATTACAGAAACTTGATTTCTTGAACTGAAGAGGGAGTATGCTTATCATAATTATTCCTGACTCCTACTGTTTGAAGAAAATCGCAGGGAGCGTGGATAACTGTTGCAAGGTATCTAGAGCTTGAGTGGCAGAGGAGGAAGTCATCCATAAAAGCAAAAGCCCAAACATTGATTCTGTGAGCAATTTTGGTTGCAAGGGCAGTTGTGAAGATATGGAGGAGAAAACGGCTGAGATCGATGTCCATCAAAGCTTTTTGAATATAGTAAACCAATTATCTATCAGATACACAGAACTGAGTAGCAGAAAGAGGATGCAAAAGGATAAAAAGCCTGAGACATAGCGAAAGAAATCCTGGGCATGTCTGAGTGCAATAACCTGCGTAATGATGAAAATATAGGAATTTCTGATTCTCAGTGAATCATTAAAGATCCTTTCTGTAACATATGATATGGTTCAGAACATCACAGATTATTTAGCACATGCAAGAAGGTTAGACAAGGTAGACAACAGGAAGCACTTGGTATTCCTTTACTTTTGTTACCCACTTTGCACAACACTGTGTTTGCTGTGTGTATCTAAAGAACATGAAACTTGACTGGAATGCGAGTTGGATTCTGAGTATATAACTATGCTAATACACATCAAAATGGTGAGATCATCCTCAGAAAAACAGAGCTTTGACATTTACTGGTTTTCATATAATTACAACAAAGTAGAACTTTTTTTCTAAAGGATAAAAGTAAAAGAAAATTCTTTACTGAGCTTTTATTCCTTGTCTCTCTGCTGCCTTTGTGAAGGCATTAAATGTGAAGCCAGGGCATTAGTCAAATAAAACTATGGTACATCAGCAGTACAGTCAAATAAGACTTTGTTTACTATTCCAGCTGTTTAGTCCAGGCTTTTACCACGCATATATCTCCCCCATGGCACATCCATAAATTTGAGAGAACACACTTCTCCAGCTCCTTTTCCTTCCATGTCTTGATTTACATGCAAAAGGAACCTGTGTGCTTTCCTCCAAAAAGAAACATGCTCTTTGCAGGGTTGGATCAGGGGAAGCAAAACCCAGGGCTGTCTGTAGGGTTCAGGAAATGTCAATAGAAATACAGGGTAGGGTGCAGGAGAGAAGAAGAATTGAATCACTGACTCGCAAGTCTTAGAGTTTGGATTCAGGGATCAACATCCAAACAAAAGACTGCCTGAATGTGGGTGTATGTCCTAAAAGGATTTGTTTTGGTGAATTGTTATCTCTGATGCTTAATAATAATTTCAACATGAGCTCAAATGACATTTGAATTTCCTGTGTTAGAAAGGAGGAGGACGATCATTGATTTTCATGTATTTGTGTGACCTAATTTTCAGCTTGTTTCAAAAAGTGAGAGATCTTGGGGCTATCATTGATACATATACTTTTCCTCAGCTGAAGATGAGGCAGTCATCAAAATTGCGTATGGACATAAATTATGGGACCAAGATAGATCAGATTATGCTTAAACAGAAATCAATGTTGATTGGCTAAATGATATGTTTTGAAGAGCATCGCATTTCTGGCAACCAAATTAAGTTTGCAGGCCCACAAAGGAAGAGATACACTATCCCTTTAGACTCATCCGTCTTTCTAGTATGGCTTTGCGCAGTGTCAACCTGCTTGAAGTAGAATCCCTGAGTTGCTCACAAAGTGAAGGTAAGATGATAACTATGGTGCTATGATATTGACATTTACAAGTTTAGAAGAAGAACCTTGTACAGGAAGCCTTTTTTCATCACCCACAAGATGTTTGGCTAGCTGAGGTGAGAATTTCAAGTAGACTTTCAAATATGGAGTTTCAGGGGTAGAGGGGAATTTCACTGATAGCAGAAAATTTAAGACAACATAATGTTAAAATATGTTATTGTCAGGAAAGTATTGAGACCACTGCTAAACACCTTCAGCATGGGCCGTGGTGCTGATAAATCTACCACATTTTTCAGAAAAATTTCAAGAACTGGTAATACAGTTACACTGGCCTTGGTTATATGGACTGGCAGTTCATTTTACTGTCAAAAGTATTCTCTCTGGTGTATTTTCTGGTGTTGACCTGTATAGATTTTGAAATTTCCACAGAAATAACACTGTAACTTTATTTCGGGAGACTGTCAGATACATAAAAATCCAAATTAAATATATGATTAATATTTTATTTAGATGTTCACATGAACATGTAAATATCACTTTTTTTTCATGTATAAACATAAAGGCAGCAGAGGAGAAATAATTACTTTCCAATCTGCAGTAAGTATAGGAAATATTGAGAATATTCTTAGTGTGTTTAAGTAGAAGATACTTTAGAGCTTCTTAATATCTTTAAGCTTTTATGCTTCAACATGAATATATTATTGTTGACCTCTGTATGAGTCCTTCATTTCATTTGAAATGTTCTTGTATAGCCAACAAAAACCAATTGCATCTACTAATGTACCTTTTCCAACATTTATAGAACTATATTTAGACACTTAGAGAAGGGGAAAAGGAAGGTATTAAAGTTTTTTTTTAAATTTCAAATATAAATTAAAACAAGTATTCCTAGCTCTTTTTTTGAAAATAGCTAATCTTTATTTGTTTCTGTGACATCACTCTGCTGGATGCCCACCACTGTTTTATGTTATCTGGAATTACCTTAGGTTTGTATTTCAGTACAGGACCAATTAGATTCTGTTGGTGTTGACAATTTTCAACTCCACTTTTTTCATTATCCTTGTTATGTGTCTTGTATTTTAGAGGAGTCTTTGGCAGATTACAAGATATGACTGGATTCCTCTATCTTTTTCTGTAATTATATACATAATTTCATAACTTTACACCAAAACAAAAGTTGTACAACACTTATAATTTTCAGTTCTACAGTCAGTTCTGCATGGTTCAGGTGTCCTTGGGAAACAACCAACCAGTTTTCTTGCAGGAAACTCAGTAGAGCAGTTCACCTGAATCAAAGTAAGTGCAGCAGCTTCAATTAGTACTACAGTTAAGGCAAAATGGAATTAGAAGTGTTTCAGAAGTGAAATTTGGCAGGTTGGTTAAACTGGTAATTGAGCTTAAAGGTAAACTGTGAGGGGAGAAAATACCAAACAAATAAACAAAAATCCCCCAAAAAACACACCACGACAAAAAAAAATGGTATCCTTCACTGATTAATTTTTATGTTAAAAAACACCCACAAAACTCCCAATCTTTAATCAGGCCTCTATTTTCTCTTCTAAGTGGCAGAATTACTTTTCACTACTTCCTCGGGGAGAACAGGAAAAAAAAATCCTTGAAGGATTTATGCAATGCTAGCTGTTGAAGCCTCATGAAGCTGTAATACGAGCATTGAAATTCTGGTCTATAGAAATATTAAACCTTTATTCTGCAAATGTACTGCTATAGGTAGGCAGTCAGTCCCACTGTCCTGCTGTCTTTAACCCATGGTGAGCTTGCTCAGATGAGCAAGTGTGATGTAATTCCGGTGTCTTAACAAATTATTACCCCCACCCAAAAGTTACTACTCTGAGTGCAGGGCTCTGAGTGCTCTTACTCTATTTCAGTGCCAGGTGCAACATATTATTATATACTACCTTTGCCCTTTGAAATTCAGCTCTAATGGTAACACCTGATGTTATTTGAGTACCATCAAGGCGCAGTGTAAATTTTTGTGTGACTATTCACGCCAATATGCTGTTGGATATAATGTAAAAACACTGAAAATACTTTGCAGGATTATGTTCTTTCAGTGTTGATTCTGCTTAAATTCTTCTGAATAATCCACATTCACAGCCATGGATACTCATAGAAAGAACCTTTTAAGTTGGTGTGCCCTAAAGTACTTATGGGTATTTTACACATTTTTTTGTAATGAGGAAGATTTATTCAAATCCGTGTACTTAGTTTGAATGCAATGTCAAAAACTTATGCTTCAAACCAACTCCCTGAACCAAAATCTTAGCTGTAGGAAATGTAGTAGGATCTATATTTCGGAGATAGTCTTATTGACCCAGAAGAGGAACCCTAAAGATTTCCTAATCCTCCTTGTCAAATACCTCTGCCTAAACTGCTGCTTTTCTCCCTTTGTATTTATAAGAACAGAAGCACCACTGACTATGTAAGTCATTATCTTCCTGGTTGTAAGTGTCACATGTATTTAAATGGAGGAAGACATTATAACAAGATATGGGCCTACCCCTAATTCGATTAAAATAACTTACATTTCAAATATGACATGTCAGAAGTTGATAAAATCCAAACATGAAACACAGGTGAACAAGTTACAGTCATTTCACAAATGGTCTGTCAAAAAAGCACAGAAGAAAAGGAGAGTTCACAAATGTTGCCTGCTGAATTTTCTGCTCCTTGGTTTTGGATGGTGGCAGCTCACAAGACCCCCAGTACCTGCAAGACTGTAATACCTGCCCATGACTTTGGATAGCTCAGGTCAGCTGCCCTGGCTATGCTCCCTTCCAGCTTCTTGCACCCCTCCACACTGTCAGAGCATGAGAGACTGAAAAGTCCTTGATCAGGGTAAGATCTACTTAGCAACAACAAAAACATTGGTGTTTTATCAGCTTTGTTCTCAGACTGAAGCCAAAAAAACCACAGTACTATACCAGCTACCAGAAAGAAAATTAACTCTATCCCAGTCAAAACCAGGAACTTCTACATAAACAAAAAACAGTTCTATGCTAATTTTCCGTCATTCTGGTAACCATTCAGGGTGGAAGCCTTCAGTTGCTAATAGAAGGGAGAGGAGGCAATTTTAGTGTCTTGTGGGTCACCAGCTTTGTGGTGATCTTTGCTTGAATTCATATATTTTCATGTTCAAAATAAATAGCTTTTTATAAAAGGCTGCACAGCCGTGCAGAAATATCAGTAGTTTTGCTGTGACTTTACCTACCCATTTCAGTTCCATATATTATAAGGAAGCAAGCCTATTGTACCTTAAGTAAGCAAGAATTTGCAGGAATAAATCTAATGGTGCTACCCTGTTACTGATGCCAGGGCTGTGGGGACACTGATGGGCCTGACTGTTCCCGCCCACTCCTTGATGGCTCCCCTGATCAAGTTATGGCCCAGACCCCATTTCAGTCCCCCTGGCCCATCAGCCTCTGCCCTAATAATGTGAGAGCAGGTCTGCAGGTCCCCACAGCCCTACCCCACCTGGCCATGTGTCCCTTCAAGCCAAACCACAGAGAGGTCCATATCCCAGCCCAGCTTTGGCATTTCTCTGCCTCCGGGGAGGAGCCTGACAGCCAGCACTGGGACTGCTCTGGTTCCCCCAGCTGCCCAGCTCCTGGCTGGGGTGGTGGAACACATGGGGAGCACACATGGGGAATCTCCATAGCACTTGGCCCTACAGAGACCCTGGCCCATGCTGTGCCCTGACAGTTAGATGTTTCCATCATTACACTAACTCATTACTAAGAAATAAGCTTACAAAATATATTATTTCAACAAATAAAGCACTATGGGGGATGTTTTCTGGTTCTGAGGGCAAGTGCTTCTGTCCACCTGATGTCTATGATTCAGCTACCTCAGCTCCTAAAATGTGGTAGCTGTACCCAGACTGCCTGAATAAGAATATTCCCCCTTTATTTCTGCTACTATTAAACCATCTGTTGCTGCAACGTGGGAGATCACTAGCTAGCCTGGACCAAAGATGCACAAGAAAGCGTGCTGCACGGCAACGGTCTTAAACATTTAGTTTATTTATTTGTTTTTCAGGCAGTATCAATGTTTTGGTCTAGTTCTTGGTGGCTATTACAGCTGGATGGTTCTGAAGAAGCCAGTTTAAACAAAATAAGCCCACCAGCAGCGAATGATTAATGCAGCCTTGTAACTTCAAGGTTTAGAGGAAATCAACTGTTGAATTCCCTGGTAATGGTGTTAAAAGGGAACAATGAGCTGAAGCTTAAAACTGTCTTCTAAGTACAGTAGAACTAACAGCAAGGTAGAAGAGAAAGTTGTATCACCTCAGGCAAGCTCTATCAGTCAATTCACGTATTAAGCTACTGGTCTCCCAGCATGCTGTATTGAAACATACCTTTGAATGGGCTAACTAATCTTTAACTAAAGGTTTTTATTATTTTCTAGTACTCAGATGGAATGCTTCAAAAGCTTTCCTACATCTACCATTACTCTTGTCATGTTCTACTTAGAGAATGAAAGGCTACAGAAGGAACCAGAGAAAAGATGATGCATGGAAAGAGAAATATGTCTGGACACAGCTATAGATAACACTTCTACATCTCAGTGCTAGAAGTTCTACTGCTTCCATTTCTGGAAGTAGAAGAAATCTATCCTACATGGTGAAAGGAAAACAGCAGAGAAATACTGGATAGGGAATTCCTGCTTTCCAGACACTTTAAAAAAAGATTTTAAAGAATCATAATGCCTCTGAAACCAACCTTTCTGTTAAAAAAATGTCCTCTTTTCCCTTTTGACTCAAAGGGACTGTTCCTAAAAGACACTTGCAACTTCAGCTTCCTCTTATCACAGGAAATGTGATAATCCAGGAAAGCTCATAGGACACACTCATGACAATTCCATGATTGCAATACAGTTCGTATCTGAGAAACAGAGAGAGTGCCTGTCATCTGATAGGTCAACTTTCATTTGTAAGCAAGCATTTTGATGCCTAACTTTTCATCTTACTTGACATTTGACTCAACAGATAAAGATTAAAGACAGACACCTGTTCAGGTGGGCAGATTATTGCTATTAAAAAAATTTTGAAAGGTTTAAAACTCCATTATAAGTCTTCAGGGTTTATTTTAGCAGATTATGAACATTGCTGTTCTCCAACCTGTTCTCACGAAACCAGGATAGGTGATTCTTCCTGTCTTTCAAAGAACAGAAAAGCTGCAAAACTTATTTTCACTATAACTATGAAATTATTAAAACCAATCACAAGGCTATATGGAATCAATGTGCAATATCTATTATGATTCTTGTCAATTTGTCCATGTTCAAAAGATGATGTAAGGAAGAATCATTAGGCATCACACAGACAAATTAGAAAATACCTGCACTCTTTGTGGAGTAAAATGTTCTTGCTCTTTTAATGCAAAATCGCAAAATTCAAGGTTGAGGTGTAGGAGCCTACCTAAGCAAAGCATTTGACAGTTGAGATATTATGCTAACAAGTCAGAGCCTAAAAATGTAGCTAATATGATTTTCATCCATATGGCTTTTCTGGATGCATGTACGTATATTCATGTTTCCACAGAAGATTTCTATCATGTACAATTATGTTGATTAGTAGGATAATGCTGACTGTTCGCCAAAGCTTTATTAAGACTAAAAGGCCCAGGAAAGTTAGCCCTGGAGTATTGTAAGTGTTCAGACCCTTTCTGCTTGGCTTTTAAACCTCATTTCTTTTCACTTTTTAATTTAATGGGAAGGAAGGAAATGGAAGCTGTCATTAATGGGAACATGTTTAGTGTGAGAAAATGCTTTTTATATATATTCATGAAAGAAGTAGGTTACAATTGGAAATGCAGCTCATTACCTCTGGGTTGAGACATTCTTATCCTGCGCTTGGTTGACTTGTTAAACAGGATGGATTATATATTACCAGCCTCTACACTGTATGAGACTCGAAAACTTATTTTCCGAAGCAGACTGTTTCTGATACAGCTGATATTTTATGTCACAATTTTATAGCATTCTGCCAGGGAAAATTCAACATCTGAGTTGCAGTGAATTTTACTCTGTACATATTTCAAGGTCAGGAATTTGGATATTTTTAGGTCCAGAAACTTTAAGTTCATACACCGCTATGTCTATACTGATCCTATTATTTGAACGTACTTCAAACCTTTCTCTATTATATCTCTCCAGTTCTTTAAATCCAAGGGTGTCTACTTAATTTGGGATGCAATTCACAGGAACAGCTGTCCTCAGGAGACTTATACCATTTTGACTCTTGGCAATAGCTGCCCTGTTAGTATAATTAATTTTTCTAAAAGATAACCGAGAGCAATACGCAGCTTGATTTGTAAAGAATAGATCTTACCCGGATCACTTTATTTGCTTTGTATTGCATAGAATTTTTAACTCTGTGAATGAAGGGAAATGGCAGGTGCACTGTAGTTTGATTTTGGTAAAGCTTTCAAATCTCTTGCAAAATATCACCTCAGATTAATTTGTTGAGGCTTGGGTATGAATACCAATACATGGATTGAAAAGGGGCCAAAGAATGTTAAGTGGAGGCTTTTTATAAACAGCAAATAATAGAGCACCAAGGAGGATTCGAACAGGCTTCCCAGAAGACATTCTGGGTCTGAATATCCAGTACTTTAGCAGTGGAAATCAGCTTCAGTCAATGCAAAGTCCAGACAACATTTAACCAAGACATGCTGTGAAAGGTAAGCAGCTGTTATTTTGGTAATCTCAGGACAGAAGTATATAAATTGATAACACAATTGAGTGGAAAATAAATAAATTGGGCTAGATTAATTTCAAGGTGCATGTTCATTCTACAGCCCAGAAAAGTAAGAAGAATTTTAGTATAGATATTCTAATGCCATTCATGTGGAACATTGCCTAGAGCTCTGGACATTGCATTAACAAACATATCTGAAAGTTGAAGGACATTCAAAGAGAAACAATAAGAAAGTGACAGGAACTTATATATAATGAAGTACTGATGTAGTTAAATATTTTAGTTTCATAATTAACAGCCGTAGCAGAAGATTAATAAACTACAGATATTTGAACTAGAATCATAGTCCTGAAATAAGAGCTTCTTCAAAAACATGTAATTTCATAGTTTTTTTCCTGTCCAAAGTTTGTGGCTTATTCTGTCTCTAGTCCAGAGGAAGAATACAAGATTGAGGATTCTGCTCTTGTGAGATCTCACTTGAAATGTTGTGTGCAGTTCAGGTGTCCTCAACATAAAAAGGACATGGAACTGTTGGAACAAGTGCAGAGGAGAGCCACAAGGATAATCAGGGAACTGGAGCACCTCCTGGATGAAGATAGGATGAGAAAGTTGGGGCTGTTCAACCTGGAGAAGAGAAGGCTGCGTGGAGACCTCATAGCAGCCTTCCAATATCTGAAGGGGGCCTATTGAGGCCTATGCTGGGGATGGATTCTTCATTTGGGACTGTGGTGATAGGACAAACGGCAATAGGTTCAGACTTAAACAGGGGAAGTTTAGACTGGATATAAGGAAGAAATTCTTTACTGTGAGGGGTGGTGAGTCAGTGGAATGGGTTTCCCAGGGAAGTTGTGAATGCTCCATCCCTGGTGGTGTTCAAGGCCAGGTTGATCAGAGTGGTATGGTTTAGTGTGAGGTGTCCCTGCTCATGGGAGGTGGGGTGGAACTAGATGATCTTAAGGTGCTTTCCAACCCTAACTGTTCTATGATTCTATGATTATTATTTATGGAAGATTTCTAGTTCCTTCCTTTTGTGTTTTTTTCTTTTTTTTTTTTTTTTTTTTTTTTTTTTGCAGACACACTCTTTTTAATGTATATTTATGAACATAAGACTATGTGGATGCAAACAAAAAAATACTAATATGAGGTGAATTAGAGGGAAGTACAAATTGAATTATATGGATTCAAAAATTTAATCTTTGTTAGTTACAGTTGTGAGCACAAATAAATTGCTTAGAAATGTAGCAGGTGAAATCTTAGTTTAAATTTACATAAGCAAACACTTTAGGAGATTGCATCCACCAGATGTGTGAAGTTTAGTCTTCCCTAAGATTAAATAAAATGCAAATATATCCAGCTTTCATCACATTCTGTAAACATTAAAATTGAGGTAGCAGGAGCAGAAAAAATAGAGCATTTGCATTTTTGAGCACCTCCATCTTCAACCTGAGCCCAGGATGAATGGCATCACGCCATCATGTGTCCTGCTTAAAGGGCTTTTAAATATAAAGAAGCATGGTAACTCTGAAGTTTAACTGAAATACATTCTCTCTTGAGGATTAACTCACCAGTTGATTTGATGTTTCCTATTTAATCATATTATAATCTACTCCAACAAGATGCTTGTGTAATTGCCTTCCTAGCAGAAAAGAATGAAAAGCATACCTTGCAATTTTGGTTGCATTAAACAGGATATTACAGACCTACGAGCACCAAAGTTTTGTCAGCATTTCCATCATCAACTCCTATTTTCAGGAATTAAAAACATGTCCATGAAAGTATTCTACTGGCTGAAAATTCCCATATAGAGTCTCATTCTGTGAACAAGCTTCCTGTCCTCTTTCTCTCCATCCCAAGCTATTTCTTTTAATTTATATTTCAATAATTTTTGTGGGCCAAATCCAGATTTTCCTGTTTGTCCATATCTGCTATTTATTGAACAGCAGCTGCAAGACATAAAATTTTTCCTTTATGGATATTGCCAAGTGTATGTGCATAGCCTGATACTATTCATCTTTTCTTATAAAGAAGATGAAAAATTCACGGGCATTTAGAAGAAGGTAAAAAAATTATGAGTGGAGATGAATTGATTGAAAGTGTTGTTCAATAAGGTTAGCTTCCTTAACCAGTAAGGACAAAACAAGTTACTCCTATCTGAGAAAGAAAATCGCAGGAGGCAAAAATTTAATATACTTCCTTATTTATTGGTTTATTGGTCCTGAATTCTTTTTTTTGCCTGGTAGCACATTATAATGAATGCCTGCTCTTGCTTGATTCAGGTATGTGAAATGGTTAAGATGATGATTACTGAGACATTTTTTATCAGAACACAATGTTTTATGCTGTTGTATTTATTTAATTATTTTCATTTGACATTTCTTACAATTATGTTATTTTTGTGATGTAGGAGGGGGGGTGAGGTAGTAATAAAGTGAGGAAGGAAAGAAAGGGAACGTAGCAATGAGTCTTCAGAGACCCTAGAGAGAGGCTTTATTGAAAGAGATACCTCACATGCATTGACCCATTGCCAGGCCTGGAAGGAGGGAATCCATGAATCTTTGAAAATATTTTGTCAGACACCTGGGGAAGATCTGGCTTTCACTGACAAAATAAGTATGGGAAGCTCTACATCTTTTATTTGTACTGAAGCAAATATTTTTGTTTAAGTTTTTATTTCTCACGTGCATTGTTAAAAAAATATTAGTGCTCCCCTATCCTGTTTTCTGGAAAGACCTCAGAAGAGCCATCGTATTCCTGTAATAGAATGCACTTGCCGTGGATGTAAGGATGATATAGCTCAATCAGATACTATTGCATTTTTCTTTTCTTACTTTCAGCAAGTGTATCTGACAAAGTTCAACTGCCTTTCCTATTGAATACTTCTACAAAATGATGTAACTAATTCCAACTTTCAGTAGTGAGTTGCTGCCTCCTTTTCTTCCTCTAAGTTCTCCCTGAGTGTACATACCTGGCCTATAACTGGCTGTGGCAGTGTCTTAAAAGCCTTCAATGCTAAGTGACCATTGAAATTAGTTGTATAAAAAGGTCTTGAAAACAAAGGCACAAACCCCTCGTTTCTCCTTGCTTAATTCCCAGCAGTCTGTATAGGATCCACACGACTTTTGAACTGTTTCTTATTCTGTAAAGAGGCCTTCAATACTTCCAACATTGTCTTTGAATTAGTGTGCAAATATTAATTTAGTGTAAAATATCTTCAGTGAAAAAAATCTTCTAAGACCAAACAGCGATTGAAGAGTATCTTCTGTTCTCCTGTTCTGCTTTCCTGGAAGTCAGAAAGTGTTTGGCTTTGGTACAGACTCATGATGATGTGCATATTCCAAACTGATATTCTCATAACCAACTGAATGAATGTACAAGTCTCCACAGTTCTGTAGTTCCCGCCCCACTGATTGCCTTGTAACTCTTTCTGATCCTTTATTCCTTTTATTCCTTTCTCTCTCTTTTTTTTTTTTTTTAAATTCTTTTTTCTTTTTGACTGATTCATTGTTTTTTATCCTGGGGAACCTTCTGTATGCTCAGATCCTGAAACCAATTTGATCTTTTCTTGAAATTTTTCAAAGCTTCTGATTTTTTGTAGTTCTTCATTTCAAAAATGTTTGTTTTTAGCTTAAGGCATCTATATCCCTTTTCCCCCTCTCCCAAGGCAAAGCCTGACAAAAGAAAACTTTTATCCACTCATCTGGGTGGTGCAGATAGGTGTAATCATGTTTACTATAGCCTCTGAGTTCCTCTTTATGGTAGCAAGAAATTACCTGACTTATGAAACAACAAAATATTACATGTACCCCTCACTCTGACAGTCCGAATAAAAGAATCCTGCCCCCATTCACCACGTTATTCCATTCATGCCTAGTGTAAGACAAGAGATCTGGTTTTTGTTTGATTCAGGTGTCAGGGGTTTTTTGGTTGGTTGCTTCTTTAGGTTTTCGTTCCGCATTTGTTTGTTGTTGTTTTTTTTTTTTTTTTTATTTTGTTTTTGGTCGGTTAGTTGTGGATCTTGTGGATTTCTTTGGGGTTTTTTTGTTGGGTTTTTTTTTTTTTTTGGATGATGGAGATGCAGGTGGGAAGAAAGTATCACTTCAGCTTCTTGATCTTCTTCAATCTGTTTCATGCAAGGTCCTTCTTATCTTTCTGTGTCAATCTGTGCAGTCAGTAAGAAGATTCCTTCATATAGCAATAGAGACATCCATCCATAGAGACATTCCTTCATATAGGAATAGAGATCATCATCCATTATGATCTTGTTGAAAATCCAACAAATTTTGTTTGATTCTTAAGTAATTTTAGACATAGCAGCTCTGAGAATTGTAATCTACCTACTTGGATACTACCACATTCTTAGTGCTGCGCTTGTGTTGTAGGTGTGTTGTTTCATTCTCACATGCTGCTAGAAGGACAGAAGACTGAAGTGAAGGGATCAAAAACAGTGTCCATTGAAGAGATGATAATGTAATATGAGATGAGAACATGGATTAACTGAGGATTTTACTCAGGTTACCTGAATCCAAAATCAGTGCCCTTCCTAGAAAGATGGAGCTGTTGAAACAATTATTTTTGCAAAAAGTTATATCATGAAACTAACCTCTGTAGCCTACAAGCCAATAGAACATATGGCTGATTGAATTTAATGTGATCCTTGCAGTTGAAAAAACTACACAGAGCTTTGAAAATTTACTGCTACATGCCTGACTTACTTTTATTCATAAAAAGAAAGGTTAGAATTAAAGTTAATTCTCTGGTATATGTTTATTCATAAGAATCTCTCAGTAATATGTAGTTTACAAGTTAAAATTTGTAAGTAAGTCCAAAGTCTGCAAGCCAGCAAACAATTGCCTACAAAACTCATGTCAGAAACCTGCACACTAGCCCAAGCCGCCTGCTTTAAATGCTATGTGCTCTAATTGCTAGAGACATAAAACCAGTTCCGTCCTAAAAAGCCATAAACTCCAAATATAAAACAAAACGATTGTAGTCTGTGGAAGTCTATGAGAAGTCAAAGTACACATGTGCTATCCTGGAAAAGCCACTTCTGTCAATGGAAAAAAAAATTGAAGAAAGTTAGATCGGCTGTCAGTAACTCTTAAGTAATTGTTGCAAGAAATCCATAGTTCAGGATGGCAAAATGTAAATTCTGCAGTGGGTGATTAAGCAGGCAGAGGCCATCTACAAACACCATAAGGACTGTGGCCTTCCACTCAGGCTGGGAGGTTCAGAAAAACTGTTTCTACAAAGCAAGCCTTTTCTCTATCACTGTTCCCAACACAAAGGGTGCCCTGCATTTAATCCCACAGGTTTCAAATATCTTACCACAGACAACACAGCTGTCAGGCAATGCATTAATGAAGATGGATTTTAATACCCATGCCTTAGTACTACTTGTTTTATCAGAGGATTATGCAGGAGTTTCCATGACATTAATCATAATTTCTCTATTTTAGTCCTTTTTTTTCCCCCTGGTAGAAGCTCCTTTCCATCCCCAATTGAAAATAAGCAGCAAAGATAATAAATGGCCTAATGAAATTTATTAATCTCTTCTTCAGAAGTCACATATTTGAACTGATGGAAGAGCTGTGTCAGTAACTGCATTTAAGGATGAGCAGAATATAGCTCAATTTATTAGCCAAGGCAAGTACTTTTGCTTTCTGTTTGTTCACTTAAGTTTTCATTTATTTCACTTTCAAACTTAAAAAATGCCTAGATTTACTCATCTGTCTCTGCTGGATGACATGGTATGGAGATACACTGGGAAAAATGGATATATTCTACAGTCTTTGGGAGGTTAGCAGTTAGTTACTGTTTATATTAGCATTAATGGGAATCAGGGTTATGAATTTCTATATGTTGAGATAGATGAGTCTAATGAGAGAGAGAAAATAGCATGTTCCATGAACTCTTCAAATATTACCACAAGGCACACACCCCAAAAGATTTTTCTTCCATTCTGCAAGTAATTTATTTTTAATTAAAGTAAATGTTTCAAAAAATATTACAATTTTGAAATGCTTGCTCTCTTGTTTGCCTACTACTTAGGCAGCTGGAATTTAATTTCCAGATACTGAATTTTAACTCAGGGTTCCAAATCTTCCATCTTAAACACTCGAGAACAGATTATTAGGCTTTCAAAGCCTTCTTTCCACCTTAAAAACAAAAACATCAAGCATTTTTTTAACAATGTATATTTGAAACTAATTCTCATTCTTTTGAATGCTGCAATAGTATTTCAGTTGTAGATTCTTTAATATCTAAATATACTGCTTGACTATAAAAAACTTCAGAATTTGAATAAATGTGTATTTTTTCCTCCCCCATGAAATGATTTTTTTTTTTTTTTCCACAGATATGTAAAAAGCGAATGCACTATCAGTGTATTTTTTTTCCAGAGTCCTTCCTAAACCTAATTGGAAAAGGGAAGAAATTGTCCACTAATTTATTTCTAAGGTGGAAAATAAAAATTTGTAAGCTCTTTAAAGCAAGAACAAAATTTTTGCATTTGTAACACCTTCTTTATTAGTTCCTTTAGGTATATAGAAAGATAAATACAAAAAAGATAATGCAAGCATGACAGCATTTAGCTGGAGGCAACTACATATTATTTCTGTGGAAGAAGGGCTTATCAGAAGCGTGAATGCACGCATGCATTCTGTATTTTAGAATGAAGGTTTTGTAGTGAATTTTGAAGGGCATATTCATTAAAACTTAGCACGTACTGGAAATAAGTGTACAGATTTTGATTAAAAAAAAGTAAAATTAATTGGATTTTTTCTTTTTTTTATGTTCCCCCTTTCTCTTTGCCTTTTACTTGAAAAAAAAACCCCAACGAACAAACCAACAAACCAAAAAAAAAAAAAAAAACCAAACAAAAAAAACCAAAAAAACCCAACCAAACAAAAAAACAACCCAGAACAGTCACAAGTTTGTAAATGCAAAGCAAAAAATGAAATGTTGCCTCTCAAGCTCTCATCAAAGACTAGCTCACACCAAATATTCTAATGAGAGGTAAATGAACAATGAATTAAAACATGGTAGCAAATATGTGATGAACTAAGGACAGCATAAACCAATAATTGCACTCAAGCTCTGTGGAAATTACACTGTCCTAGATTCTAGCCAGAGACAATTTGCTGCAGTATTTTGTGAACAGAGCTATCCTGTGGGATCAGGCTGAAGAGGACATTTCAGTGGGAGGAAGAGAGCAGTAGGAAGAGCAGTATGATTCATGTTCAGCATCTCAAGTGGAGGATAGAGCACAAGGATTGAATAATGAAACAAAGACGAGATATTCAGCATGCCAGGAAGGTTTCTGTTAGAGAGCTGTTAGAATTATTTAAAAAGGTTAGTCTATGAATAAACATGTTTCATCAAGGTCTCTTACACATGCAAAGGGAGATGCTAATGAATAATAAAAGAGTAATGGGGACTGGTGAAGAAATTAATGTTAATCTTATCCAAAGCAGATACAAATTAATATTGGAGAAACATTTTTGTAATCACTTCTCAAGGCAAAAATTCAATTAATGTGACTGAATCAATATTTCAAATCTCAGTCCCTTGAAAGTATACTTGTCTCTCTTCATATCAGCATGCTCTCCTGTGTGATCAGCTTGTGCTATTCAAGTTAATACTCGGGGAGACTTCTTAACAGTCTATTTTTGAGAAATTTGGTCCAGTTCTATAAAGTACAGTGCTGTATTTCAAGCTTGCTTCAGGGTATCTTTCTGCTAGGTGAGCTCAGTTTACATAGGGTAATTACTGTAGAGAAAAATAGATATTTGAGTCAAGGATAGCTTTGCCTTGTGCTTCAGGGTTTTTATTTTTAATAATTTTTTTCCAAGGATTGTCTAGTACCCACTGTTCGCACAGGATGACATGTCAGTATATATGACATTACACTCCAGACTATGTACAGAGAACAGCGTAATTTATAACAGCTAAAAAGACCCAGGACAGAAAAGAGAAAAACAAAACGCAGAATAAAAGAAAACAAAACTCTTCAGTTTACCAAAAGCAAAAATTGACTTTGCAAAAGCAGTAACTGTTTCTGCCTCAACTTTATTGCAGCATAGGTCATTTTGCACATCTTTGATAGGTAACCTCTATCCTCATTATAACTGAACTTGGACAGCAAAGGTATTGTTGCAGAGATCACAGGAATTACAGCCTTACTGGTGCACTTCAAAAAATAACGCAGCTTGTCACAAAGTGGTTCCTGACTTCCATTACTTTCATTTCTCTCCTCATTGGTAAGGCAACTAGATAACTTTTTTCATGCAGTAAGTCATCTTTCTTGTATACTATACAATATAAATGCCTGTCATATTTTGTTTAAGGTGTCAGAAAACTGGAAAAAAAGTTTATGAAACTAAATGGACTCCCGAATAATAGTTTTGCAGCTCTGGTAGATTGTGCAGTTTATGTTGTAATGCCCTGACAGGCCTATCCAATCAGAGGTTCCAAAGCTACCACCCTGTGATAGATTGGAATTGTTTGAAGCATGGTGCATTTGAAAAACAGTCTTGTGTGCTCTTGTTTTGAAACCAAATGGTAACCCACTCAGAATAATCCTATTAAAATAAATGCATGGACAATCTCACTTCTGTACTTCTAATAGCTAGAATATCATTCCCATAATGAAACAGACATGAAATGGTTTCCATGCTGAATGAGCTCCCTAGAGATTCTGGGATTTGTCTCATTATATAAAGCTTTTCCATCACCACTGCAATGCCTCTTCTCATCTTTGCTTCTCATCTGATTGGAGAAATTTCTGTCAACAGCTTTAGTCCGACTAAACCAACATAAGACTGAAAGGCGTATATGCAATAGATAAGATTACATTTTTTTTTTTTTCCATTTATGTAAAAAATTGTGCACAGTGTCCCTGCTTTATAAAAGATTACTATATGATGTGGACAGCATCCTGTTCTCTCATTAGAAGAGGCAGACTCTAATTTTATTTCCCTAAATAAGTCTGGGTTAGGCAAGGAGATCAGTAATTTTAATGCTGCTGCGTTCACAATGGAAAAGAAATCAGCAGTTGTGTATTCTTATCAGAATCCTTAGGTAACTTCAGCATTCAGTACTGATCAGAATAAATCCTTGCATTCTGCAACCTACTACATGCTTCAGTAATTTTATATGTAGGAAGGAATAGCAAAATAATAAAGCAAAGTGTTGTTGAAATAATACTACTGAGAGGACACCTTGAGAAAAAAGTAACACAAAAAACCTAGGGAATCTGGGGACAAAGCTTCCCCAAATATGTCTTGAATTTCCCTCTTTCTTCTTCACTTTCTACCACAGTTCTAGAACACCTTACAGGCAGGGTATGACGAAACTTTTACGCCAGCATACTCCAGAGACTGGGACCTGATGTTGGAAACAGCTCCTGGCCATATTTGGCCAACAGTAGTAAAGCCAAGGGGGATCTCCAGGCTCTGAAACAAGCCAGGAACTGTAAACTTCCTTGGAAAAGACCCACAGGGACAGCTACCACATACATCTGTCCTGTTCTGCCTGGATTTTTGTACTTCTGTAAAACTAAGGTAAGTATGACATTGCAAACTTGTGTCTACAACAGCCTATAGTAGTAGGGTTGTGTATTTTCACTTCATAGATGAAGACAAAAGATATGTTGGCAACTAATTTCTACAGATCACCACATAAATTAGACAAATAAAATCAGGTGTTAAATCACATAAATCAGAAATGCTTTAATTTTTTATTGTGTCTAGCCCTTAAGTACCTGATTTATGGATTCAAGCTTAAAACTTGGGAGTGTGGCTCCTTCCTGTCTCTGGGAACAGTATTGGTGGGTCAGATTATCCTGGCTTCAATGACCTTTCAAAGCAATGCAACCATATTTCTGATGACAATTTCTCCTCAAGGAGAATGTCATGCTGTGTCATTACAGAGCAGTAATAAAGAAGCTATATATGTAGAAGCAGATTGGGAAGAAGAAAAAAAAATATAGTTCAAATATTTTTTCATCTAAACCAGATGAAAACATTGGCCTTTAGTAATTGCTGTTAAATTTAAAGGGAGTTAAGACTCTAACATATCACAATCCAGTATAGCCAAAATTTAGTGCAGTATTAAGGTATGCTACTCAGAAATCCATTCTGAATTTTAACGTCACCTTCTTAGCTGAGAATAATGATATGTCTTTCACACCGCAGCACTATTCGTTAGCCATTGCTATATATCGTGCCACTGCATACTAAATCCCCATTTGGCTACTAAGAACAATTTGCCCTAAGACATTTCCACAGCAACTATTATCAAGTCACAGGAACCATGAAAACTGTAACGGAGTTTTCATAGAAACATAGCAATCAATTCTATTTGGAATGATGACAAAATCATTTGGAAATGTATGAAAGAAGACAATATGGAAATAGCTTATTTTGCAATATCACATTTTAAAGGCCTCTCTGCTATTCGCTCTGTTAATTTTACAGAAATATTGAATATTACTCAGGAGTCTGGGTCTTCACTTCAGTATCCAGATTAAACAGTATGATATCCTTGATTTATAAGCTTTTTCCTAGTACTGTGTATTTATTACTCAGATAAAAAAAGAAAAAAAAGGAAAAGGCAAACAAAAGCCCCCCAAACAACAAAAGAAAACAAGGCATAACACAAACCAAAAAGCCAATAAAAAAACCCAAACCAAGGCCCCAAATAAGGAAAAAAAGGCAAAAAAAAAAAAGGGGGGGGGGGGGTGTGTAAAGAAAAATAGCTCTTAATAGAAAGTATTATGTCACTTAAATTATGAGTTGAAGTTATGTTTGAACTTATTTTTATCACTAAAAAGGGTAATTTGATTGGTCTATTTAACATTAATAAATGTCAGAAGAAATCTATCTGGAAGAAATAAGGAAATAAGGACTAATCTAAAGTAATATTTTGCCAGTTCTTTGAGACTTTGTGTTGATTTACCTGTATCCACCTGCCCCTCTGAGCTGGCTGCATGATATTCATAATATCATGGTCTGTTCAGCCTGGAGAAGAGAAGGCTGTGTGGAGACCTCACAGCAGCCTTCCTGTGTCTGAAGGGGGCCTACAGGGATGCTGGCGAGGGACTCTTCATCAGGGACTGTAGTGATAGGAAAAGGGGCAACTGGTTTAAACTTAAACAGGGGAAGTTTAGGTTTGCTATAAGGAAGAAATTTTTTACTGTGGGGGTGGTGAGGCACTGGAATGGGTTGCCAGGGAAGTTGTGAATGCTTTAGCCCTGGCAGTGGTCAAGGCCAGGTTGGACAGAGCCTTGTGAGGCATGGTTTTGTGTGAGGTGTCCCTGCTCATGGCAGGGGGTTTGGAACTAGATGATCTTGAGGTCCTTTCCAACCCTAACCATTCTATGAATCTATGATTACTTTTTAAATACTGTGATCACTAAATACAGGTTCCCAGAAGCAGCTTTTTGCTTTTTATTAACTTTACTTCTTTTAGGAGCTTCATGAGCCTAGTTTAACCTTTTATAGCTCCATGCTTAACTGTTGATATGCTTGCACATTGAATTAGACGTCTGTGTGTCGTGGTTTAAGCCATAAATCAGCCACGCAGTTTGCTACATGGAAAATCAAAAGAATGCAACTCCCACAGGTTGAGGTAAGAACAGTTTAGT
>JAOEHY010014173.1:0-10873 GCA_025447955.1 Psilopsiagon aurifrons | reverse complement strand
AGGTGTCCTGTCTCTGCTTCCTCCCGGCTTCCCCTCCTCCCTGGCAGAGCATGAGATTCAGAAAGTCCTTGGTCAGAGTAACCACTACTGAGCAGCAACTAAAAACATCGGTGTTATCAGCGCTGTTCCCACACTGAAAGTCAAAAACACAGCACTGCAGCAGCTACTAAGGAGAAAAATGACTGTTACTGCTGAACCCAGGACAAGTTGTAATTACTTGATGAAATAAATTTATGAAACACATTTTGTTGTGTTTTTTCAAAACTTTCATGGGTGTCAATGGTCCATCAGTTGTAAAGTGCACAATACTGCCATCTTCTGTACCTAAGCAGCAGCAAATCATGTGTAGTTTTACATGTATGTTCTGCACAAGCAAACAGTAAAAGTAATAAAAATATCAAATCCTTCATTTTAAAAGACAATCCAGAATCTGAAACATTGTTAGGTAATAGCAGAGAGGTCACAGTCTGAATATTCACTGGTCAAACAGCAAACATAACTGCTGACTACAGCAGTCACGTTTGCTTTGAGTAACTTCACTGAGCTTCAGCATAAGTAAGAGAATGTTCATTATGCTGTTAACAAACAGCACAGTCAATTAATCCAGTTTTGACAAAGCCTGCTCTGGTATGCTTCTCTGCCTGCAGCTCAGACTATTTATGCAATATACTACCTCTAGGATACACAAATTCTTACACTGTGGTTTCCGACAATAATTTAGATCTTTATCAACAATGTACATTATTAATGGCTATGTACGACGTGCCCAAACAAAACCTACAAATCCATTGCCTCTGAAGACTGCTATCTATAATGCATGCTGCTGAAGAATTGATTACTGACAACTTGCATATTTCGACCCATCATATCCACGACGGTCTGTGCATTGTAATTCATTTCCTGACATGAAATACATTTATAATCAAGACAGGCACTATGCCTCAGAGACAATTATAGGAGCAGCAGCATCAGGTAAATTCATCAGTATACCAGCCTGGTGTTCCCCTGCTCCACTGGAGCTGTGACTGTCCTCATCTCTTTCAGAGGCTGTAGGCCAGGACACCCATCCATCACCCATGCTCAGAGCAGCCAAAAGACAAACTAGAAGCTCGCCTTTTGGCAAGCACTGCACACCTCATGTTTCAAAACATATGCCATGAGGTAACCAACACAAGAGAGGACAAGCTGTCAGCAGCTAATCACTTCAGGTGGGGAGCATCCACACGCTGCAACACTGCATCGCACAGGCTGTAACGTGATGAAAAAAACACAGGCTAGCTGCTGCACAGTACATCAAGTACACTGCTTTACTCAGCAAGGCTGGGAAGATAACCACTAGGAAAGATTCAGTAGACTAAATTAATTCTGGTCTTTAAAGACAGTTTAGTAAACTGGAATTTAAAATGCTACTTTTCCACGTGTTTGCTGAATCCTAGAAGTTCCTGACTGGAGGAGTAACTTTATCTCATCTTCTCAGATGTGAAAACAAGAGGGAGGGATGTGAATTACAAGGAAGACCTGCTGGAGTGAGTCCAGAAGAAGCCATGAAGATGATCAGAGGGTTGGAGCATCTATAGAGATAGGCTGAGTTGTTCAGACTGGAGAAAAAAAGGCTCAGGACATAACTTGGAGTAGCCTTCCAGTACCTAAAGGGGACTACAGGAAATTTGGAGAGGGCCTTTTTACAAGGGCACATAGTGACAGGACAAAGGCAAATGACTTTAAACAGATAAGAGCAGATTTGTATTACACATTAGGAAGAAATTCTTCATTATGAGACCGGTGAGACCCCGGCACAGGTTGCCCAGAGCTGTGGCTGCCCCATCCCTGGCAGTGCTCAAGGCCAGGTTGGATGGGTTTTTGTGCAACCAGGGCTAGTGGAAGGTGTCCCTGCCTGTGGCAGGGGAGGTGGAACGAGATGATCATTAAAGTCCCTTCCACCCCAGCTCCATTTTACGATGATTCCATGACCATCTCCGGCCCAGCTTTCCAGGTGCAACTCTGACACTCCATGAACACTAACAGCATCTGCAGCCGCCCGTCACCCAAACCTTGTCCCCTTCCCCATGCACTCACTACCCAGCTCATTGGAGCTGCAATTTCACACGGCTGACGGGCGGCTAGAAAACCACGGCTGCAGGCCATCAGCCCCTGTGCCTCCCAGCACCTTCCTCAGCGACCCGGACACAACGGCCGAAGGACGGCGGGCACCCCCCCGGTCCCCCCGCCCGGTCCCTTCGCTGCCGCCTCCATCGCCCAGCGTGCGCCCACAGACCCGACCACCCCCGTCCCCGCCGGTCCCGCCGTGCGCATGCGTGCTCGCACCGCAGCCCGCGCCCGCCCCCGCCGCTCCCCGTTACAGCTGCCGGAAGGGATTTTGTGCCCTTCCGCCGAGGGATCACGTGATATCCCCCTGGTAACGCAAGATGGCGGCGCCCATGTTGGTGCCCGAGTCCTCTCTGGGGAAGTTGAGGTGAGGCCGCGGCTGGGCCGGTACCGGGCCTCCCCGCCGTCTCCAGGGGAAAGGGGAAGGGCCCGGGGATCCCCGAGGAGGGTCGTGGCACAGCCCTGGCCGACACCACCCAGGCCGTACGGCGGCCGCGGCTGAGGCCGCCTCGTGGACGGGCCTGGGAGTGGCGCAGTTTACGTGCGGCAGCGGCCATGGCCGACGGACCGCCGCCGGGCACGGGAGATGAGCGGGATGTATGCAATCGGCGCCCGTGGGGGGGGGAGGGTGGAGCGCGGCCTGGCGCTGGAGATGGCCAGCGGGGCTGTGAGGGGCTTCCGGAAGCGGGGCCGGAAGCCGGATAGGGGTGGGGGAAGGCGCAGTGCCGCGGGACGATCGGCGCTGCCAAGGGGGGAACCGGGGCCGAGGTTAGCGCCCAAAGCCCGGGGGAAGAGGAGGGTGCGGGGCCGTGTGAGGCTCGGCGAAGGCCGCGGCGGGGAGAGACAGCCGGCAAATCCGGCCCCCTCCGCAGATGGCGTGGTCCCCGATCCCTGTCTTCGCAAGCGCCTACGCTTTGCGCTTGCTGGAGTGGCCTTGATCGCCAGTGCAGTGGGGCTGGAGGGGGAAGCGAGCCAAGTCGCTGCTCCTTGGGCTTAAGCTGTTTGCCCACCTCCTCGCGTGCTGCTGGGGGCTGGGAGTGAGGAGAGTTGTTGGCTCTGTTTCTTAGGCTTCACGAGCAGCTAAGGAAGTCTGGGAACTGGGAAGGAGGTATCCTCACTTGTCAGCCTGAGGCACCTGTTGAGCAGATGAGACTCGCTTTGGCACGTGGCATTACAAGAAGAGTCACTAGGCTTGCTTGATTGATCAAATGCAGGAGGCAGAGATGTGGGCATTGCAGGTGGTCAGGCAATTGCTCTGTGAGGGCAAGTACTCTGTTGCCGGGATAACCACCATGATGGCATGCAGGTGGTGAGGTTGTGAGTAACCCTGAACAGAAGGGTTAAAGATGCAGATGAGGTTTTGGTTGTCAGATTTACGCCTATGGAATCTTTTAAAATTACATACTCCAAGACCTGAAGATTTTGGTCTTCTGTTTGAATTTTTGGCATGGAGGAATGACAAGAACTGAAGATCATCCTTCCCTCCCATTTTTCCATTATGAACTGGCTAGAAAGAAGAAAGTTACGATAGAAAAGGGGTTGATATGAAAAGGCTTTCAGATACATAAGGGTTTTATGACCATAACAAAAGCATGGTGTTGTTTCTAGGCAGTCTTGCAGAGCTTTCAGACAAGGAAGGATAAATCTGGTCAAGCTTCAGTAGCAGAAGAGTAGACCTGAGCATTGTCTGCTGTGGTGGTGAAGTGTGCTTTTCTTACCTGTACATTAAGATTGCTGCCTGTAGAGAATATCAAAGGAGATGGAAGGGACTTAAAATTTCATACCCTATGGAAGAGAGGAAGACTAGAATGGAATGAAAGGTGTGCCAAAATTGTAGGATAGGATAACCGTGAATTTTTCTCCCTAATCTTACCTAGTATCCAAGTTTCAGGAACTAGGGGAGTTGGAGTTGGCAATAGTGTCAATACTGCAGAGCTCAGGAAGGATGAGACCCTCTGTTTTGTGTCCAGATGTGATTGCTGCTGCTCTCTACGTGCAGCTCTGACAGCAGGGCTGCAGATTTCATTGTCATGTCAGAAGTCCCTGTAGAGTTACTGTTTCATATGAATAGCTGTTAATTTTGTGGTTTGTGGGGTTTCAGATTGCTGATGTAAATTGAGTGCATGTATGAAGTAAAACCCCTTTGTTTGGCTGTTCTAATGTAATTAATATTCTCTCATCTTCAGCCATCAAAAATACAGAGCTATTCTGAAGAAAGAAAAGCGGAAAAAAAAGCGACAGGCACTTGCCAAACTAAGAGACTCGGGTAAGTGTGGTTTGTATTGCCAGTGGAACTAGTAGGTTGTGATTTTTTCGTTGTTTTTTTAAAGGGTATAATTTTGTATTTCTTTGCTGAGTGCAGCATCCAGTTATTTAGATGCATTGTTTTGTGGGTTTTCTCAGAAACTACAGAAAAAGATGAATCAGTGTCAGAGGAGGAAGAGGAGGAAGTTGAAGAAGAGGAGGAAGAAGAAGAAGAAGAAAAGAAACTTGAGGCAGAAAGGTGGAAAATCTAGAAAATGGCATATATGCAGTAGATGCATTTGTAGTTAATTACACTTTGGTACTTTGAAAAGTTTCCATATAGTCTGTAAAACTTAATCCATTTTTGTCTATTTTGGGCAATATGATTTTTTCTCTAAAGTCTGAATCATTCCTATGGAATTTTCTCTTTTAATGAAGATTGGATAACCTGTAGTTATTCCTGAACTAATACATTTGAATTGTGTGCATGAGAATTCCATCGGTTGTGGGTAGTCACTAAATTTTGTCTAAGTGGTATCTGGTTTCCGTGGTAGACAAAAGCTACATGAACAGTGGTTGCTGAGAGAAGAAAAGGCCCAAGAAGAGTTCAAGCTTAAGAAAGAAAAAGAAGAGGCTGCAAGAAAACGTCAAGAAGAAGAAGAGGTGACGTATAAACTGAGTGTTACAGTTGTGTGTGGCAGCGAGGTAGATTTAGTATAGTATCTTTTGCTGTTCTGTAGTGGGCTCAGTTTTCTTGATGTTGGTATGTTTGAAAGAGTAAACTCTTCTTTCCTCTACTCCAGAAGAGCAAACTTAAAACGGGAAAAGAAACTGCTCTTTAAATGTTTTTCTTTTTTTCTCTAGAGATTTAGTTGCTTGTGACTGGATGAAAATGTAATGGTCAGGGAGTTGTATTACAACATGATTGTTGTGAATTTGACTGATTATAAAGCATTAGTTTCCTTAAATAATTTTTTTAAAATTTTTTTAATCATAAAGAGGAAGATAAAAGAAGAGTGGGAGGAGCAGCAAAGAAAAGAGAAAGAAGCCGCACAGCAGAAGCAGCAGGAGAAGAAAGAGAGAGAGGTGATTCCTGGCAGTGGGAGAATAAACATGTTACATATCTTCTTACATTATCAGATACAACAGTCTGCATGTTGGAAGAGGGATTTCATTCTAATTAGCTGTTGTATAAATGTTTTAGAATACTGTTTCTCTTGGTTCTGTCTATATTCCTGAAACTGTTATTCGCTGTTAAAGAGGATACAGTGAATCCATATACCTAGAAGCAACTAAGTTTTCATAGCATGCAATTTCTGTATCTACTAAAAACAAAAGCACACTGAATTCAGATTCTGACGTACACTTTTTGCATCATGCACTAAAGGTAATCCTTGCTTAATAGAATCACAGAATGGTTTGGGCTGGAAGGGGCATTAAAGATCATCTAGTTCCAACCCCCTGCCATGGGCAGGTACACTTTCCATTAGATCAGGTTGCTCAAAGCCCTGTGCAACTTGGTTTTGAACACTTCTAGGGAAGGGGCAGCCACAACTTCTCTGAGCAACAGTTTCCAGTGCCTCACCACCCTCACACTAAAGAACTTCTTCCTTAAAATATCCCAGTTGAATACAGCCAGTATTACAGAAGAAAATGCTCTATGAGGATATGGAATATGGAATTACATTGCTGCTGTTCCTTAACACAGTTCTTAAAAGATACAGCTCTTCTTTACCCGACTCATCCAACAGAATGTATCTTTTTTCAGAGCTCTTTGGGTGGAACAAAAAATGATACTGAAGATACAAGGCAATGATAACTTTTCCGTTAATAGTACATTCTTCTTAAGTTTTAGAAGTTGAATGGCCTGGATGTAAGATGTCCTGTAGCGAATTCCAGCGTGAGGACTGGCCTATCACCAGGAAGGGGTGATTGCAGCTTTCTAGGATGGGTCCTGTTAGTTTCTTAATAGTCACAAAAGATTCCTGTGGTTTCACTGGGAGGTGTCTTGCTACTTTGTCTCGTAGCCACAGCAGGAGAAGAGAGGTGAACAAACAGGACTGGCTCCTGCGTGTAGTAGTTGGTTTTGTCACTACTTACTTAACACTTGCATGGGCAATGAAAAAGAACAGCAGTTGTTGTATTTTCTGTCGTATTTCCTCTTGTGTGAAGTGTCCTATTTCTCTCTTTGTAGACTAGGGAGAGAAAATAATGTTTGTGTCCTTTATTTAAGATTGAGGTATAGTTTCAAGAGAGTTGAACCAGCGGGTTCAACTGGTTCAGTGGTAACAGCTGGATTTTATTCCTTCTGTCTCCTTGTGTCTGGCTTTGCCCAAGCCTGCAGTGCACTAATTTGGTTCCCTGAACTAGATGGAAGCTGTTTTTTGGTTTGGTTGTTGGCTGGTTTGTTTGGTTTGGGTTTTTGTTGGTTGGGAGGGTTTTGAGGTTTGGTTGGTTGGTTGTTTTTTTTCTGGGTTGCTGTTTTACTAGTTTAGTGGGTTGAGTTGGCTCATAGAAGGCATTGACAGTCACCCAGAGGGAAACCATACCCAGCTGTGAGTGGAGCCACTCATTTCAGCCGGAGAAAGTTGTTCAGTTGATTTTGCCTGTCTCTTTAAACAGCAGTTTATTCAAATTCTGACTTAGTGATTTGAAACATAAAATAATTTAAAACTGCCTCCCTAAGGTGAGAAAATAGATTTTCTGATTTGGCGGGGTTTTGGTTTGGGTTTTGATTTTTTTTTAGGTTTGTTTTTTTTTTTTTTAGTTTGTGATATGTTGTTTGTTTTTTTTTATGATTTTTTTTTAATTTGTTTTTCTGTATTAGGGGGAATAGTATTTGATATATTGATAATTAGTACCAGATGCTGTCTGGATCCTTATGTTGGATTGCTTTTTTTTTTTCAATTTGATCTTTTTTAATTTAATCAATTCTCTTCCAAATGAGAACAAAGTTTTCTTGTGTTGCTTATGTTTAAATGTATTTTTTCTTATTTTTCTTGGAACATCCTAGCATAATTTGTTAGAACACATTTCCAGCAAGTTTTGGAGAGTGACTGTTGTTTTGCTCAGCCAACTTAGAAGAAGAAAGGGGAAAAGGGAGAAATAACCTCATTGTTTTCTGGTATTTAGGAGGCTAGATATAGTGAACTTACAGTATTAAAGTTTCTTAACAGTTACATGTTTGCTTTAATAGAGGCTCACTAAGCAATGTGTTTTTCTGTCTGTTACATAGAATGTTCTAAGTTGAAAAGCTTAGTGCAGCTAAATGATGATGAACCTGTCTGTAACCAGACTGAGTACTACAGCAGGAGATATATTTAAGTATTCAGTAGCTCAATGATAGTTTTAAAAAAGAAAATGAAACTTTTAAAGTTGTCTAGCAGTTAGATTAGAAAATCATCTACGCGAGGGTGTTATCTGATGTATCCTTTAACAGCTTTGTAGTACTTGAATTGCTACAAAGCAAAAGTAAACCTTCCATTTTTAAAGCAAACCCCATCAAACTTTTATTATGTATAATCACTCAGTATTGTAAATTAGGTTCTTAACTAAAGAAACCAGATGTTCTGTGTGTCTTCAGGGTTTTCACTAGTCCTGTGTTTGCACCATTTATAGGCAGCTGTGCAGAGGATGCTGGATCAAGCTGAAAGCCAGGTATGCTCAGAGACTTTCTGGAAAAGAACTGAAAAGTAATTTTATTGCCATGCAGTGTTTCCCTTCTAGCATGTTGTCCATCTGCTCTCAAGAACTTAATGGCCTGAATAAATTCAATATGTAGTGGCTTGCATGAGCTGTAAACAGTTATTTACTGGGTGGAACATAATTAAGCATATTTCTGTCTGGTTCGTGGCACTGCAGTTGTGCATGCTCATTCCTCTTCAGGAGATCTGAATCAAAATGAATCTGGAAATACTGATATGTGCTGTTCAGAAAAAAACCTCACAAAACACTGTGTGTGATGGTTTATTTGTGAATTAGAATTCTCAATAAATCTGTCAGTCCTTCTGGGTGGCAAGACTAAGCAGATGGCAGGCTCTAAATAAAAGAATTCCATAGTAGAGGAGGGCAGAGATCTGTAATGGGAAAAAAGAAAGGTGGGGGAGGGAGAAGCTGACTGCTCGGGTGCCTGGATAGGCATGGATCTCAAGCTGGCAGCGTGTGGTTTTTGTTTGAATCTTAAGGAGGATCAATTCAATCTTTCCACTGCCTTACAGAATAATTTGGTTTTGAATTCCTGTCCTGTGTTAAACTTGTGAAGATTCTTGATCTGCTTAAACACTGCATGAATCTGAAAAATAAGTTTTAACCTAATTAACCCATTGAATGTTGACTGCCATAGCTACATTGGAGTTGAATTCAGTTCCAAATTCTGCTTAAACTGTTCTTTAGGTAGGGAATATAACTTTCATAATATGTGTGGAAAAATACTCTAAACTACCTGCCCAGAGCTCAAGATGTATTAGCAGCCATTTCTGCAAAGGAATGGGCAGAAATGTGCTATGTTAGAGACTTCATTATAGTATCAGTGCAGGGATCAGTTATGTGCTGCTGAAGCAAGGGTGCTGTTAAGTTGCAAGAAAATTGTGTCTTGAGAGTCATGAACAGAACTGGTATCAGGGTCAAATGCTGCTTGTAAGTAAACAGTTTTCAGTCGATTTAAAATAAGAACTTAGGTGGGTCAGCTGTACAAAGCTTTTGGTTAACAAAGTGAATATTCTCTTTTTAAAATGTGCTTTTTGTGGTCTGTCACGGCTTGCAACTTGATAATCCCATTTTGAATTACAGAAATTTTAATGGCCTGAGATTACAGTATGGAGGCTTTTATTTCCGGTGCCAACTGTGAATTTATTTTTTGGTTTTTTAATTCTGGCCTTTGGCATGTTACTATTATTTTAGCCTTTTCTAGCTGCACAAAAATAATAACGATGGTAACCTTACTGAGCTCTGAGCTGTTGCAGAGACAAATGAGTAAATAGTCCTAGCTTTCTGCCTGTCAGGTGTATAAAGGGCTGCTTAGCAGGTGCTGGGCTGAAGTAAGTAACTGACTTAGCTGATTGGAAAGAACCTGTCCAATATTTGTAATTCTTGTGGAAAACAAATGAAATTGCTGCTCAAGGAGCAATACATTGCAACTCTTTTTGTTATAAAATCTTAAGAAGCTTTTCATTTAACAGAAGAAAGCATCCAGTTTAATGATTTTTTTTTTATTATTGTTAAAAAAAAATAATAATAAAGACTTGTTCTTAAAACTGAGCAAGTATCAAGAAAAGAGGGTGTCCATCACCAGAGACCCAAGCCACTGGGCGGCTTTGTAACACAGTGCTTAAAGTAGGTTCAGCTTGCCTTGTAGTAACACAGTGCTCATGACTGCACATGAAGTTAACTGGTGGTAGTGGTTTTATTTTGACATTGCATTTCTTTATTCTTTTTTAACTTCTGCGTATTTTAATGTTTGGGGTTTTATTTCCCACAGCTGGAGAATGGTGTGACCTGGCATAACCCAGAACCCCCAGAGAATATAGGAACAGAGAAGGATAGAGCGAATTGCCCATTCTACATTAAAACAGGTTCCTGCCGATTTGGAGACAGGTAATTAATTGAATATTTACCAGCAAAGGAGTGTTTTGGAGAGATGAAAGGGAAGCAACTTCATTAGGTCATATGCAAACTGAAGAAAAATTGCTATGCAAATTACTTTTAATTTATTTGGATGTGGTTATGTTATTCGTGATGGAACCAGACACTTAAAGCAAAAGTGTTGCCTAGCTGGAATTGAACTGTTTATTGTTATGGCAAATTACTGATGTTGCATTCTGGTTACATTGGTCAGACTGACTTTTCCTTTGCTCTGATGCATGCACAGATATATTCAAACAGAGTATGTTTGATTTCTGTTATTAGTACAGGCTTCGTATGTCATCTGGCTAGAAAATCCCTGGTTTTTGTATGTATTATGGAGAAACTATAACGCAGCAGAGGAAGACTCTGATACTTATTATATGAATTGTCAGCATGAAGTAATAAGGCTGTTGTAGTAACTTGTACCACTGTCCAGCTATTGTAGCTTTCTCTATCTTAGAAGTAATTTGTTTCAGTGTGGTGTATATTGTGGATAATTATGTATTAATTATGCACATTAATTATGTATTATATATTATGCAATTCTTTGGAAGCTTCTAGCCCACACAGAATCACAGAATAGTTAGGGTTGGAAAGGACCTTAAGATCATCTCGTTTCAACCCTCCTGCCATGAGCAGGGACACTTTGCACTAAACTGTGTCACCCAAGACTCTGTCCAACCTGGCCTTGATCTCTGCCAGGAATGGAGCATTCACAACTTTCTTGGGTAGCCCATTCCAGTGCCTCACCACCTCACAGTGAAGAACTTCTTCTTTATATCTAACCTAATCTTCCCCTGTTCAAGTTTGAGCCTGTTACGCCCTGTACTCTCACTACAGTCCCTAATGAAGAGTCCCTCCCCAGCATCCCTATAGGCCCCCTTCAGATACTGGAAGGCTG